>WEKX01021467.1:248908-278429 GCA_013390025.1 Pitta sordida
AAGGAAAGGAAAGGAAAGGAAAGGAAAGGAAAGGAAAGGAAAGGAAAGGAAAGTCAAAGCAGTGAAGAGGCTGAAAATCAGGGGGATGAAGAGGAAGGAAAACAGGGGAAATGAGGAGGGGAAACAATCCCAAATAAATAACCTCAAACACACACACCCCCCCCCCCTCCAAACTAAAAAGGAATGGAAAGCAGGGGAAAGAAGGGGGAGGATCAGAAAAGCAGGGAAAGGAAATCAAAGCAGTGATAAAGAGGGGAAAGAAAAGGAGGGGGGGATTTGACAGGCAAAGAAAATAAATTGGCATGGAAAAAAGGAAAAGCAGGAGATGGGATGGGATGGGATGGGAAGCCTGAAACCCCTGAAGAGAAGCCACAGGAAATCAAAGGCCTGAAAAGCAGTGACAAGCAGGGAAAGTAAGTGCAGGGAGTGAAAAGCAGAGAGAGAAGGAAAAATCCTGACAAGGAGAAGCCAAAGGTGTGAGGAGGGAGAAAGTAAAACAGGGCAAGGAAGTCAGAACATGAAAAAAATTGGGGAAGAAATTATGGCAGTGAAAAGCAGGGAAAAGAAGGACAAATCAGGGGGAAAAGAGAGGGGATAAAAGATCAGGAGAGTCAAAAGCAGGGAACAGGGAAGTGGAGAGGGAATGGAATTACCCAGAAAAAGGGTGGAAGAGATTGGAGGGGGAAAAGGAAACAATTCAAAGCAGGGAAAAGCAAGGAGATGATGGAAAAATGAGTGAGGGGAAGAAGAAAAACACCTGGAAAGCATTTGGGAAAACATGGGGGGAAAAGGGGGAGAAACTTGAAAAGTGTTGAAGGGAGGAAAGGGAGCAAAGAAAGGCCTAAAAAGTGAAGAAATAATGGGAAAAAAAGAAGGGGAAGACACAGGAAAAGACACAGAAAGCCAATAAAAGAAGAGCAATGGAATGAGGGGAGTGTTGTGGTGAAAGATCCTTATCACACAGAATCACACAGAATGTTATGAGTTGGAAGGGACCCACAAGGATCATCTAGTCNGCAAGGGGAGGAAAGTCAGAGCAGGGGGAAAATGGAAAGGTTTGGGAAAGAGCCAAAGGCACAAGGAGCAGGAAGAGGAAGGGGAGGGCAGGGGAGGGGGGAGCAAGAAAAACAGGGGAAGCCTGGCAGGAAAACCCTGCAGGCAAACAAAAGCAGGAAGACAAGAATGGAAAAGACAGGAAAGGCTGTGGAAAGAGAGGAAGAGAACAAGCAGGAAGAGAAAAGGGAAGAAATACAAGGAACAGGAAAAGCAGAAAGGCTGGAAAAGAACCAGAGGAAAGAAGGGGAAAGACAGACATGGAAAAACCAGGGGGGGGAAAGAAAGACGGGGACAAAAATTCGAAGCTGAAAGATGGGAAAAGGAGAACAAAGCAAAATGTGACAAGTGTAGGAAGGGGGAGAAGGTAAAGCATGGGAAACGGGGAAACAGGGGGGAGAAGTGATGAGGGCAGGAATTAGGGAGGGGGAAGAACAGGATTTGAAATGTTCCTGTCCCTGAAGAGGGAAATGAAGTAAAGTATCAACTGAACAATTATTTGAGCCAAAGTTGGACCCTGCAGACAAAACTCTCACTGTTCCCATGGAAGAACCCGGTGACATCTCTGATTTTCTGAGCTCTGGCTCCTGAGATCCCTGGATTTGTCCTCCCAGGACACTGAGGTGATGTCAGTCAAGCTTTGAGAACTCAGTTCCCAGGGAATGTGCATGGCCCCAAAGCTGCCAGAGCTCCAGGAGCCTTTGGGAAACACCCCCAGGGCCAGGCTGGGATTGCTGGGGGGCTGAGGCAGGAGTTGCACTTGGATGATCTTGGGGTCCCTCCCAACTCAGGATATTCTGTGACTCCATGATTCAATTCTCTCAGCTTATTCTTGACTCCAAAGGTCTCCAAACTGGGAATTTCCTTCAAATGCAAATTCTTAAAGGACTTTTTACACGTTTGGTGTGGCTCAACGTGCTCTGCCCAGGATGAACCTTTCCTCCTGTCTTGGGTCGATGGAATTCCATCCTCCTCCTCCTCCTCCTCCTCCCTGCAGTCCAGAATTATTAACTCGCTCTCTCACTCAGAATCATTAACTCAACTCACTGCTGACATTTGGTGTTGGGAAGGAGTCAGAGAATCCTGAGTGAGCTGCTGGGCAGCAGAACCTGAAGGGAAAGAGACTTGATTGAAACAGGGCAGGAAAATCCCTTCAGCTGGGGAGGGAGGACAGGGATCCCGAGGGGAGACCCTTGGAGAGGTTTTCTGCTGGAGATCTGCAACCCCTTTCTTTAAAACAAACCAACTCTGGATTTATTTTTCCATACATCATTTTCCAATCACAGGCTCCCTGATTTCTGACAGTCACCATCTATCAAATTCACCTCCTTCCCTCTCCAGGGGAGACCCACAGGAGGTGGATTCCGTTGCTGATTTTTGCTGCCTTAGGAATTCTGCTGTTTATTTTATCACTCCGGCCCATGTGGAATAGCCATAAAACCTGAAGTTTCATGAAATTATCAAAATTCATGTGATTTTGCAAGAGATTCATAAGCCAAGACCCAGCAGGATTCAGACAATCACACAACACTGGATTTGAGAAGGGAAATGTTTTAACCCTTTTCTCATGGAATCACGGGCTGGTTTGGGGTTGGAAGGGACTTTAAAACTCACCCAGTGCCACCCCCTGCCATGGGCAGGGACACCTTCCACTGTCCCAGGTGGTGCCAACCTGGCCTTGGACACTTCCAGGGATCCAGGGGCAGCCACAGCTTCTCTGGGCACCCTGTGCCAGGGCCTCCCCACCTCCTTGTAAAAAATGTCTTCCTCATATTTAACCTAAATCCATTTTTGTTAAGTTTATAAAGTCATTCCCTCGTGTCCTGCCCCTTGTCCCCAGTCCCTCTCCAGCTCCTGGAGCCCCTTTAGGCTCTGGAAGAGGCTCCGAGGTCTCGCTGGATCCTTCTCTTCTCCAGGATGACCAGCCCCAGCTCGTGATGGAATTCTCAGACACCCTCTGACATCCACCACAAAACACAATGAGAAACCACAAACCCCCTCAGATCTGGGCAGATCATCTAATATTGGACAGAGCCTGTTTGGAGAATCACTGGAATAAAATTGAGGCACCTCAATCGCTGAGAAAACACCAGTTCAACTCTTGTCCTGAGGTGGAGACATGAACACCAGCTGCAAATTTCCAACCTCTGGAGAAGCCCAAAACACCAGGGATAAGGAAAACTGCCCTTTGACACGATGCCTTTCTTTGCTGGACTGACCCTGTGCCATTTGAATATCCATCAATTCAGGTACAATATCACAGAGTCACTGAGGTTGGCAAAGAGCTCCAGGATCACGGAGAGCCCCCTGTGCCCCATCCCCACCTTGGCCCTGAGTGCCACGGCCAGTCCTGCCTTGGACACCTGCAGGGATGGGCACTCCAAACCTCCCTGGGCAGCCCCTGCCAAGGCCTCCCCACCCTTTCCAGGGACAAATTCCTCCTCAGCTCCAACCTGAGCCTCCCCTGGCACAGCCTGAGGCCCTTCCCTCTCCTCCTGTCCCTTGTGCCCCGGCAGCAGAGCCCACCTGGCTCCAGTCAGGGAAGTTGAGAAGAGCAGGAAGGTCCCTGTGACAGAATTACAATAAATTAGAAAAATGGTTCAATAAATCATCAAAGAGTCACCCCAGGAGACAAACACTCTGCGTTGTAGCCACTTACTTGTGTCATTCTGAGTAAAACTTTTCCATACCATCCACAAGTTCCACACAATGACCTCCGTGAGATGAGTTTGTTCTCTCAATCCACAGGACACGCTCTGTGTCCCAAGGGTGGAGTTTTCACTTCCTCCTTAAAAAGGATGTTCCTGAAGGGTTACAACAGGAATTCTTCAACAGGTGGGGTTTGGGGGTTTTTTTCAGTTGTGAAGAATAAAATGTAACATCGATGCTTTAATGAGAACAACGATGGTAGAGGGACAAACAATGGAGACAAGTCGCATCCACGGCTGAATCCAGCCCACTCCAGACCTTGATACTTACAGGATCAATCCTGGAAGAGCAGCACTGCCCAAAGGACTGAGGAATCAGGAGGGACAACCATCTAAATTTTCAATCTCTTAATGCAAATAACTGAGGCTGGAAGGTTTAAAAATGCAATCCTTGGAGGTATAAACAAGCAACCAAGACACCAACGGAGAGGCTCAAGGATGTACCCGTACACGGCAGGACTCAGCCCATCCCCAGGGGCTGCATCCAGCAATTCCGCGTTTGAGAACGGATTGGAAAATATCCCCAGTTTTCAGAAGAGTTTCACAATGTGAATTTTAAGGGCCTCCTTGTCTGTAGGTGATTAAAGTTGTACTTTTACATGGATGAAGTTTCAGAGTTGTCACCGGTTGTTCTTACACCACCAGCTGCACCTCAACAGCCCTAGAACTGAGGGAGACCCAGGAGCTTGGATAAACCAACCCCCTGAACCATTCCAGAAACACCCTCACACTCGGAAGAACCTACAGCAAAATCAGTCTTTACAAACCTACGTCCCACAGCACCCCAAAGACGCAGAAATAACTCCAGGGGTAACACAGCCAGTCCCAACACTTCACGTCCAGGCAGCAGCTGCAGAGCACGAGAATCACAGAATCTCAGGGTTAGGAAGGTTGGAAAAGACCACAGAGATCATTGAGTCCAACCTGGAACATTCCCAGTGATGGAGGATCAGGATCAGGAACTCAAACTCGAGAATCTAGAACATGCCCAGTGATGGAGGATCAGAAATTCAAACTCCAGAACCCAGAACATTCCCAGGGATGGAGGATCAGGAAATCAAACTCCAGTACCTGGAACATTCCCAGTGATGGAGGATCAGGAACTCAAACTCCAGAATCTAGAACATTCCCAGTGATGGAGGATCAGAAACTCACACTCCAGAACCCAGAACATTCCCAGGGATGGAGGAGAGGATCAGGAGCTCAAACTCCAGAACCCAGAACATTCCCACTAATGGAGGAGATCAGGAACTCACATTCCAGAACCCAGACCATTCCCCATGATGGAGGATCGGGAACTCAAACTCCAGAACCCAGAACATTCCCACTAATGGAGGAGAAGATCAGGAACTCACATTCCAGAACCCAGAACATTCCCCGTGATGGAGGATCAGGAACTCAAACTCCAGTCCAGGAGAACCAAAGCAGAGCTGTGCTCACCCCCCAACCATTCAATCAAAAACTCCAAATTAACTCTTCCGCCTCCAACTTTTTTTACTTCCATATTTCCGAAGCCTGTTTCACTATTTACATATCAAAGCATAATTAATTCATTATACCTACCATGGCTTGGAGCAGCTTCATTGCATAGGAAGTTCGGGGTCGGTTTTTTCCTTAAATTAACTCCCTTTTTTTTTTGGTGGTTTGTTTTTTCACCTTTTTTTTTTTTTTAAAAAGCACAGTAAAGAGTCTGAGGACAAATTATTCAACTGTTTATCATACATAAGACTGCATGACTATAATACAAAGGGCTTGTCTTTTTTTTTTTTTTGTTTCTTTTTGTTTTCATTTAACGTTACAATATACACAGCAAGTCCGGACTAGATCTTACAATCTGAACACAGGTATTTGAACCTTTTCCATGCTGTTTATGTTTACAATGCACAGAAGTCCTGTAACCAAACTGTGTAGTAAAGCACACAAAACTGGACTGTAACATAACACAGTTATGCAGAAGCACTGGATTTTTATTTTTGTTTTTTTTTTAAATGATTTCTTCTCGATGCGGATATTTAATTTTTTTAACTGCTTGAACTTTTTTTTTTTGGCGCTCGCTAAGGTGTGGCGACCCCCGGATTTTTTGTCATGTATTACCCTTATATTCCTAGACAGCAGTAAGAACTGGATTCCTTTTTTTTTTGTTGTGTTTTGTGTTGTTTCTATTGCTCATCTTGTTTCTAAAGGTGACGGCCTTCCAAATCCTGGGAACTTCTCTGGATTACTCAGCTTCGAAAGAAAACCAGAAAACTGGGGGGGAATAAAAAAAATAAAATAATTTTTAAAAAAAATCTCGGTTTTGTCCACAGGGTTGATGTGTCCATACAAAAAAGGAAGGAAATTAAGGAATTAAGGATTTTTTAAGGGAATTAAGGAATTAAGAAAACCATGATTTAACCAAAAAAAATGACAATCCCAAGGATTCCTTCCTGCTCGCAGGGTGCTCAGCTGCTGCATTGCCACTGTGAGGATAACATAAAAAAAATCCCACTTTTGAGACAGAAAAAAAAAAGACTTTTGGCCGCATGGAATTGACCTTTTTCTGCGAAATTCCCTTTTCCAAGGGCTGACTGGCAGAGGTAGATCACTGCTTCTGTGAGAGACAACACTGGGCGTCTGGGATGGGCATTTCACCTGATTCTTCTTTCCCCAAGGTGGTTTGTCCACACAGATTTAACTTTTCTCCCCCCCAAAACTCAATTCTGTGGCCGGGCCCGGGAATTTCTGCGACTGCCAAAGCTGACTGTGTTCTATTAAGGCAGCGTTACCCCAAAAATTAGGCACCTGTTAATTACAGCCTGCTCACCTCAGGTCTCCAATGAGTGGTTTTGCTTTACTCAAGACTTAATTTTATATTTTATTATTATTATTATTATTGGTTTTTTCTTTTTTTTTTTTTTGGACCTGTTTCATGCAATCAAGGTCTTGCCTTCAAGTTTACAGTTCTGTTAATAAGGAATACAAGAATCAACTGCTGGTTTCAAAGCTTCTGGATCCAAGTGTCCCTTTTACCTGCAGAAGCCTGAACACATTTCTAATGTCACAGATGTTATTAAGTCTCCAAAAGTAGATGTCAAATCTATTTATCTTCAGTACACAGATTGCTGTAAATGTATTGGCTATGAATTCAACAACAGTTCCAGTTTTGTTTGAAGCAATAGTACAGCCATAATTATTATTATTATTATTATTCTTTTTTTTTTCCCGTTTTTTTTTTCTCAACTGACATTTAAAAATGGTCTAGTTACACCTTGTGTCAAAGTGCAGAACTGCTACATTATTGGTTACAGACATCTATGTGCTATAAAAACAGCTTTGGTACAATAAATTATCAAAAAAGAAAATAAATTTTTGTAAAATTCACAGCATAATTGTGAGGCAAAAAAGCAGTCACATAAAATTCTGCAATTTATTTTTTTTTTTCCGTTATTTTTTTTTGTCTTTTCTTTTTTAAAAACGTTCAGGATGAACAGAAGACGTTTCTTTGTGCAGAAGTAAAATGGTGGAGGAACCACGTGCCGAGAAAAACGAAACGAAAAAGAAACAAAACGAAACAAAAAAAGCCAAAAGAAAGAAAAATAAAATTAAAAAAAAAAGAAGAGGAAAATAAAATAAAAAGTTAAAAGCAGGAAGGGACACAGTTGTAGCCATTTCCATCCAACGCAAACCACTACTCCTGTGACCTCCAAGCAAGAAAGGAAAAGTCAACTTTGTTTTTTTTTGTTTATGACACACGCAAAGTGACCTTGCAATACCTTACAATAAGTGGGTCACAAAAGTCTATTTTTTTTTATTTTTTTTTATTATTATTCATTTTATTTTTTTTTTTTAAAAGAAAGGCCTCTTGAATTACCCATTCTCTTGTGTTTTTCAGCATTAAGGACTGGCTGCAAAAAGCATGTCCAAAAGTGATTGCATCTGAAATGGTCGGCTCTTCTAACTTAAGAGTCCAAATCCATAAGGCCAAAGGTTATCCCAAAGCCCACCGCTTACACCTCCCCACGACTGGCCACCAGCGACCCGTTGATTGCTTCTCAGTGCACCTCAGCTAGGAAAAACCAGGCAAGATTTCCACCACTAAACTGCCCTGCGGGCTCCAAAAAAAAAAAAAATTAAAAAAATAACCACGCTGGGACCCACAGAATCCCGTCACCGATTGCTGCTCGGATCCTCTCGGTAGGTTCAGGAAAGGAGAGTTCTGCTCACCGCCACGGCCGGGCCTCGCAAAGCTCCGTCACAACCGTCCCTTGGTTTTGAGCTGGAGAATATATTTTGTATTTTTTTTATGTGTGATCTGCAGGTCCCTCTTTCTTACAGTACTGCATTTCTGTGCCCGTGTTTGTTTTTTTGGGGGAACTAAAGAAAAAAAATTATATGTATGTATTACTCGCTCCCTCCCACCCCAAAAATCTTCAAAGGGCCTTTTTTTTGTTGTTGTTGTCGTTTAGAAGAAATCGTGTGCAATGCCTTTAAAAAGAAACTAGTTTGCAACTACGACTTACATTTGAATAATAAACCCCTTGTTGAATGAGACCAAAAAAAGGAGGGGGAGGGGGGGAAAAAAATCCAAACCCCCTCCCCAAACCCCCAGACTATGACTAAGTTGTGGCAAGTTAAAATGGGGGAAGCAAAAAGGTGAACACCACTAAGCTATTGGTTAAGATGGGTCCAGACATGGCTCTTTAAAAAAAAAAAAGAAACAACCAAAAGACCTCCCCTGCCTCCCACCGCCCCCCCCCAAAAAAAAAACCCCAAGGAAAAAAAAATAAACCACCAAACTTCATTGTCCCTTTGCAATCTTTTCAAGTTTAAAAAAATAGTCAACTTTGCCCTCCTGCAGCGGTTCAGTGAGTTTCTCTCCTTCTGATTCAAGCAGCTTTGCACTTTTTTGTTTTGTTGTCGGGGTATTTTTGTTTTTTTTTTTTTTGGAAAAACACCACTTCTATAAAAACACACAAGAAACAAACTCAAGTCTCAGTTTAGTCACGAGCTAGCCACAGGACTTTGCTGAACACAAACTCCTGTCATGGGAGACTCTTCTCTATCAATGCCTTGCCTCATGGCAAGGTGTCCTTCAGTCATGTAATGAGCGGGGCCCGTGTTGGCAGAGAACTGGTACGTGGGATGTCCAGCCAGGCCAGTTTCTTGGCGCGGATTAGAGTAGACTGTTAAATTCATGTCCATCGCTCCGTTCTGTCCAAAGTCCAAGGTATTAGCAGCCACTGGGCGGTTCTGATAGGCCTGATTGCCTTGGTTACCAGTAGAGGAGGAAGATGTAGAGGAAGAAGTAGTTGAGGAAGACAGGGATGTCATGGAGTGGTGACTGTGGCCCACCTCCATGGAATCCTGGGTGGAGGAGCTGTTTGTTGGAGAATTGTAGACTCTCGGCCTGGTCCGGCTGCCCAAGGCTTGCTGTCCATGATGGTGGTGGTGGTGGTGGTGATGGTGGTGGTGGTGAGAGCTGTTGCCGTGGTGATGGTGTAATGCGTTCTGTTGTTGAGG
Organism: Pitta sordida; assembly: GCA_013390025.1. Classification (NCBI taxonomy): domain Eukaryota; kingdom Metazoa; phylum Chordata; class Aves; order Passeriformes; family Pittidae; genus Pitta; species Pitta sordida. The sequence continues at coordinate 258,169 of WEKX01021467.1, forward strand.
GTTTACATGGAAGGTGGTTTCTTGAACTGGGTGGTTTTCAACAGTGACCTGTGTCGGAGCTTCGGTGGCCGTCCAACCGATGGGAGGAGGGAACTGTTGTCGAACCTGTTGATGAGGGAGGGAAGAATTAAAATGCTGAGCATTTCCTGGGATCACAGAGTCATCAAGGTTGGAAAAGACCTCCAAGATCATTGGGGTTTAGACTTGATATTAGGAAAAGGTTTTTCACTGAGAGAGTGATCCGGATGTGGAATGGGTTGCCCACAGAGGTGGTTGAGTTGCCAACCCTGGAGCTGTTCAAGGGGAGGCTGGATGAGGTGCTGAGTGATATGAGCTAGATGTCGATGCTGGGTTAGTTGGGCTATAGGCTGGACAAGATGATCTTCAAGGTCCTTTCCAGCCTTATCTGTACTGTGATACTGTGAGTTCATCACCTCATCAACCAGACCAGAGCACTGAGAGTCACCTCCAGTACTTCCTTGAACACTTGTAATATATGAGAGATTAAGTTTTTCATACTTATGCCAACTTTTAGAAAAGTTAACCAAGCCTTGCAGTTGCACAATTATTCTAGAAATGTAATCATTTCTAATACTTTTCTTAAGAAAAATAAATTCACATTCTGGATGTTTTTTTAAGACAGTTTAAGTAAATCCAATATGCGACGCTGCTGTCAAAATTACAGAAGGAACAATAAGTAACAATAACAATTAACAACATAATATTTGTGCAACACCCAGCCCTGATTTCTGGCTGAGGACTCTGGAGACAAAAAGCAAACCAAGCTAAATTAATAATGTTGTAGTTCATACCTTGAGTGGTGACAACAGCACTAGAGGAACCTCTGGAACAACACAGCTGGTTAAAGATAATTAAAATACCAAGATCTCTCCCTCCACCAATCTGTGCACAAACCGGCTGCTAATAATTTACAGTTTTCCCTGTCCCACAGTAAAAGGCTGGAGAATGAGCCCTATCCCAGCATACCTGGGGGCTGTGTGTCTCACAGTCCATGGCCTGCACAGCAGCAGTGAAGTGGCCACCGCTGTGTCGGTGCTGGTGTGTGGGGTCCGACCGGGCCCTCCCGCTGTTGCTCGTTCCGGAAGATCCACCTGGAAAATCGCAACGTGCACAATAAATAAAGAGACATAAATAAAGAGACGAGATCTGGGATGATCACTCAAGTTTTTGCTCATCTAGTTTTTCTTTTTGGTTAGAGCTGTTACCTGCTCCAGCTGATGAAAGCAATTGTTTCATGAGCATGACTGATGTGTTTGGTTTCCAACAGAAGAAGACATTTCAGAGAATTACAGTATCATGCAAGAGACCCACAAGGATCATCCACGTCCACTCCTGGCTCAGCCCCCCCAGCAATCCCAGCCTGTCCAAAGGCTCCTGGAGCTCTGGCAGCCTTGGGGCCTGGGCAGTGCCTGACCACCCTCTGCTGACTCATCTGGGAACGATTCCCATTAGGCAACGTAATTTTATTACCTGCTGATGGCCCAAACTCACCTGAGCTCGAAGATGTACTAGAGGTGGTTCCTGAAGACTGTGACTGCTCCATGGCAGGACTCGTGGACACGCTGTTACTCGTGTTTGTACCTTCATCTGCTGTTTTCTTGAAGAAACTGTGCTGCAGGGCATAGTAGGGCTGGATCCGTGTCTTGGGATCGTAGTCAAGCATCCTTAAGATGAGGTCTTTGAACTTCAAGTAGTCGGCTACAGTATGACCCGATTCCCCGGCCCGGCGCCCACCTGGTCCTCCTGTTTCAACTCCCAGGATATTGTGAAGTTTGCGAGTTCCGGGTGGTTTGTATTCCTGTGGGGAAGTTGGAAAGGGCTGGAGGTCAAGGTCAAGTTTAAATATGAAAAGAGGTGAGGTCAAATCAAATCAAAGTAAGAAAGTGTTCAACGCCACAATTTAATCGACACGTTGGAACAACAATTTTGAGTAAGACAATGGTTATTTTGTATTTAAGAATTAGTTCATACTGTCATCCTGGTTATTTCACCTACCCTTTTTCCATCTTTGGTCTTCTTCAAGTTCCAAGTGCTATCTGGCAACTTCTCAAAGAACTTTCTTGCTTTTGGTGCTTGGTCGAGTATGTGGGTGGGTGGTATCCCTAAAACTTCCACTATTTTATTCATCTGATCCACCTGTTCCAAACCAAAGAATATTTGTGAGGAACAAGTGACAGACAAACAGGAGGTACCCAGACAAGTTCTAAATTAATTTCAAAAAATCTAATCATGTACAAAACAGATTAGTGAGTAAAGAAAGAAGCCAATGATGAGACTTCTCTAATTACAAATAAACAGATGGAAAATTACAATTAAAAAAATTCAAATTCTGGTCCATAACTCACCTCATTTGCCCCACTGAAGAGAGGCTCTCCAGTGTGCATCTCCACTAAAATACACCCCAGGGACCACATATCAATTGCAAGATCATAAGGCATTCCCAGTAGCACCTCTGGTGAGCGATAAAACCGGCTCTGGATATACTGGTATATCTGAAATAAAACATCCCAAGGTCACACACAGCAGCCAAAGGGCACTCTGAGAATTCCACGGGGCAAAACACAACTACAAGGAAACAGCATTTTGGTGCAGGGAAGTCCTTTCATTAATGTAAATCCATGTTTCAATATAATATTCAATATTCTGATCTACTCTTCCTAAACTTATTACGGATAAAAGCAATGGGGTGCAAATGGCAAATCCCAACTCCTCAAAAGAGAACTGAGGGACTTAAGTTAATCCATGAATTTCTGATTTTTTTTTCATATAATCACAGAATTAGGTTGGAAAAGACCACAGATATCATCAAGCCCAAGCTATCACCTGTTACCTAAAAATGATCGAATCTGCAGTGTAAATATTAGCAATGTGGAAAACTAAACTGTGGAAAACTAAAGTGGAAGGAGTAATATATATGGACTAAAACAATAAGATGGTAATAGGTAATATATGTGGAATAAGATAATAAAACATGAATTAATGTGGATATTTTCTGCTGGTGAAATAATTACCCTGTGTTAATATGTTTTGTTACTAAGTTACTTGGTGCCCCTTGGTGTATCTTAGTTGCCTGTCCATTGCCACAGTATATTTTTGTAGCTAAAATGTTATCAAAGATGTGTCAATTCCTCTTAAATTGTCATGATTTGCGTGTTACACTTGTTATTTTGTGAATTAATTAGAAGTAGTCGGTGATACTGCAGAGCTGGGAGTTCCTGATGGTGAAATACCTCAGGTGGCTCTTTGAGGGGCCTCGCTCTCCCTCCTGCTATTCCAGGGAAGTCCTTGGAAAAACTTCCCATCCAAATTCAATGAATCTGTGAGTGAAAAGTCTAAACTTTACAGGACACAGCATTAACCAGGTTGGGAAAGACCTTGGAGAGCATCAGATCCAACCTCTGACCCAGCACCATCTCACCAACCAACCCACGGCACCAAGAGCCACATCCAGCCTCTCCTTAAACCCTTCTGGGGACGGTGACTCCATCACCTCCCTGGGCAGCCCATCCCAAGGGCCAATCTCTCTTTCTGTGAGGAATTTTTTCCCAACATCCAGCCTAAACTTGCCCTGGTGCAGTTTAACACTGTGTCCTCTCATTCTGGGAGAAGAGACCAACCCTCCCCCCTCAGCTACAGCCTCCTGTCAGGGAGCTGTAGGGAGTGACAAAGTCCCTCCCGAGCCTCCTCTTCTCCAGGAGAAACACCCCCAGCTCCCTCAGAGTCTCCTTGATGACCTCAAAGACCTTTTCCAACCTTGTTAATTCTGTGATTATGTGATTCAGTGATGGCGCTGGTTGACGGTTGGGTTGGACTTGATGATCCTGAATCCCAAAATCAGTCGAGTCCGAAATGACCCACGAGGATCATGAACTCCAACCCTCGGCCCCGAGAGTCCCACCATGCGCCTGAAGGGTCTTTTCCAACCTTAATATCCTATTTCAAAGCCCTCCTGCAGGAAGTTTCAACGCCTATCCCCTCAGCCTCACCCTCTGCCCCAGCTGACACGAGCTTCCGAAATCCACGATCTTGATGGCGCTGCGTTTGGGGTTGCAGAGCAGGATGTTCTCGGGCTTTAGGTCACAGTGGATGATGCTGAGCTCAGGGGTGGCCAGGAAGAGCAGAGCTGTGCACATCTGCTGGGCAAACTTCCTGGTGAGGTTCAGGGACACCCCCCTGAAGTTGGTGTTCCTCAGCAGGTCATACAGGTTGTAGGACAACATCTCAAACACCAAGCACAGATGGTTCCGGAACATGAAGTGACGCTTCAAATGCACTGGGGAGAAAAGGGGAAGGGAATAATTAATATGTGCTCTAGGTGCTAAGGGTGATGGGTTAATTACAGCATGTTTTAATCAATATGATTAAACAAGAGATTAAATTTTTTTCCCTAGTGCTGTGGTGATTTATGGGCTATTTCTGCCCTACCTGGGGGGTATTTTCCATGTGTGACCCTCAATAAATAATTATCAAAAGAAGTTACTACTCCCTCACGTTCACACAGAAAACATTGCACCATCAGATTCATTTATCAAAACAAATGATGTTTCACTTGACCCTCTGATTAATTTAAAATTTATAATTTATAAATTGCCATTGATAAGCTGTGACTTCGATTATCACTTCAATTAATAATTGATTCAAAACACGGTCATCCCTTCCAATTCCCATTGGGGATTATCCACTGGATGCTGTGTTGAACAATGAACTAGTTAAATACACCCCCAAAAATTAGAAAATCAGCCCAAAACACTGGTTTGGTCCATCTGTTTTTTACCTGATGTCAAAACCAGATTCCCTATAAATTTAAAATTCCAGGAATTTATTTGATGATGCTTTTAATCTGAAACTGGTCAAGTCCTGAATATCTTTCTGACACAGGACATTGCCCTTAGTTATGGTGTTTTTTAAACATGTCATGAATAAATTTAAAATACCTCAAAAAAACCCACTTTTACAGTGAACATAATTAATTTGANTTTTAGCACCAGGCTCCAGAGCAGGATGTAAAATATTCAGAATAAAATAAAAATGGAGAGTGAACGTTGAGATCTCAACACTGCAAAGCAACAAATCATTTTACATCTTCCTCTTCCAGCTCTGGGACGACGCAAACTGAGAAAATATTAATAATAATCATTTTTAAAGTGTGTTATTTGCAATTTCTTAGCACCGGGCGATGTAAAATATTCTGAATTGAGTAAAAACCAAGGCTGGGTGTTCAGTACCTATGTAGTACTTCATCTCAGTGTCATGTTTGTTCATGAGCTCGAGCAGCCGCACTTCGATCTGGGCCTGGTTGAGAAAAGCCTTCTTGTNCGATTATCACTTCAATTAATAATTGATTCAAAACACGGTCATCCCTTCCAATTCCCATTGGGGATTATCCACTGGATGCTGTGTTGAACAATGAACTAGTTAAATACATCCCCAAAAATTAGGAAATCAGCCCAAAACACTGGTTTGGTCCATCTGTTTTTTACCTGATGTCAAAACCAGATTCCCTATCAATTTAAAATTCCAGGAATTTATTTGATGATGCTTTTAATCTGAAACTGGTCAAGTCCTGAATATCTTTCTGACACAGGACATTGCCCTTAGTTATGGTGTTTTTTAAACATGTCATGAATAAATTTAAATTACCTCAAAAAAACCCACTTTTACAGTGAACATAAATTTGAAAAATAATATTCTACAAACAAAATTTCAGTGAACCCTCACCAGATAATTTAATACTCATATATATTAAAATTATTTCAAAAAAAATTCTCAATAAGCTACAGAAAGAAAATTAAGAATCAAATACAGACATGGAAAGCAGGAAAGCACAGTCTTATCTCAGTGTTAAAATATCAAATTTTGAGCTTTTTAAACACACACAGTTCAGCTGCCTCACGTAAAATACGTATTTTTTTATATGCTGAGATCTCAACACTCCGAAGCAACAAATCATTTTCTTCTTCTGGCTCTGGGATGACGCAAACCGGGGAAATAATAATANATTTGCAATTTTTTAGCACCGGGCGATGTAAAATATTCTGAATTGAGTAAAAACCAAGGCTGGGTGTTCAGTACCTATGTAGTACTTCATCTCAGTGTCATGTTTGTTCATGAGCTCGAGCAGCCGCACTTCGATCTGGGCCTGGTTGAGGAAAGCCTTCTTGTTTTTGATGATCTTGATGGCCACCCACTCCTGCTCCACTCGGTCATAGGCCTTCACAACCTGCAACACAGCGCCCAAAGCCATCAGGAAAAGAATTTTCTCCTCGTTTTCTAAACTTTCTCGGAGTTTTCGTGCTTTTTAATTCCATTTTTTCCCCTCAGTAAATCTGGGGGTTGTTGATTGAGGTGATGGTGCAAATAATCCAAGGCAACGTTGTCAAAGGACAAGAAAATCTGAGAAAAACTTTAAAAAAAACACACAATAGAAAAACTCCACTTTCCTCCCACCCTTGGTTACAGTGGTAACATTATTAATAATATTTGTAACGGGCACTGAATGATTGTTTTCATTCCTAAACCACACAAAAAAGGCGAGCTGAGGATTTCTCACTGGCCAACTCTCCACCAGAGCTACAGGATAAAACACACTCAAACACCTGTGGTAACACCAAAAATGCAAATAAAAAAACCCCAAGGTGGGATCCCCAGACATTTCAGACCTGTCCAAAGGATCCTTTGCCTATTAGAGAGTCGATCTCATAACGATCCATCCACTTCTCCCCATTCTTCACGATGTAATCGTAGTTGTCGTCGTCGTAGCCGTCGTTGTAAACCTTCCTCTCCTTCTTGTGGCTGGAATCATCTCCCTGGCCCTGCTGATGCCGCCGTTTTTTTTTTGCATAGTAAACCTGAGAGGGGGGAAAAGGGTCGTTTGAGAGCTGGTTTTAGAGGAGAAGTTCAAGAAAAGGACTGGAAAAGAATTCCAAGGAAGTCAGTGATCCCCACAGAAGCCCCTTCATATTCCCTACAAGGACTTTGAAAGTTGCTTATATTAACCACAATAATTTCATATTTTATATTTGGCAATCATATTCAATTAAACAATTTAGTGTAAACTCTTCAGCATTTTCCTTAAAAGTCCTCAGACACATCAACAAAGTTTTATAACTTGAGCTCCAAGTGTGTTTGTGCCACTCACACACAGTTCCTTATCCTGCAACACAACTGCTCCACATTTGTTCATAAAACAGCAGCAAAGAAATCCCAGGATAAAAGATTTCCTGTGCTGGACACAAAGCAGGACCATGACACCAAAGAACATCAGAGAGAAAACTTGATTTTTCTGATCCAGGTCAATCCTGTGTTGTCACATTACCTCATTAATATGCTTGTAAGTTTTGATCAAATCCACGGAGAGTTTCCTCAATGGAGCAGTGGCTGGATCACGGAAAGTTTGGGGCATCCGCCTCTGTAACGTGAACATGGCAGGAATTAGACAAAAAAAATGGGATTTCAGGACAGTTACTGCACCAAATCACAGAATCGGCCAAGTTGGGAGGGACCCACAGGGATCAGAGCTGGGAGGGTCCCACAAGGATTGGAGGTGGGAGAGATCTACAAGGATCAGGGTTACGAGGGACACACAGGGATCAGGGTTGGAAGGGACACACAAGGATCAGGGTTACGAGGGACACACAGGGATCAGGATGGGGAGGGTCCCACAAGGGTTGGATGTGTGAGGGATCCACAAGGATCAGAGTTGGAAGGGATCCACAGGGATCAGTGTTGGGAGAGACTCACAGGGATCAGGGGTGGGAGGGACACACAAGGATGAGAGTTGGGAGGGATCCACAGGGATCAGGGGTGGGAGGGATCCACAGGGATCAGGGGTGGGAGGGATCCACAAGGATTGGAGGTGGGAGGGATGCACAAGGATCAGGGTTATGAGAGACCCACAGGGATCAGGGTTGGGGGAGATCCACAGAGATCAGGGTTGGGAGTGACACACAAGGATGAGGTTGGGAGGGACTCATAGGGATGAGGGCTGGGAGGGATCCACAGGGATCAGGGTGGGGAGGGATCCACAAGGATCTGAGGTGGGAGGCACACACAAGGACCAGGGTTGGGAGGGATCCACAAGGATCAGAGATGGAAGGGATCCACAAGAATCAGGGTTATGAGGGACCCCCAAGGATCAGGGTTGGGAGTGACCCATAAGGATTGGAGGTGGGAGGGATCCATGGGGATCAGAGCTGGGAGACATCCACAAGGATCAGAGTTATGAGGGACACACAAGGATCAGGGTTACAAGGGATCCACAGGGATCAGGGTTATGAGGGACACACAAGGATCAGGGTTATGAGGGACACACAAGGATCAGAGCTGGGAGACATCCACAAGGATCAGAGTTATGAGGGACACACAAGGATCAGGGTTATGAGGGGGACACAAGGATCAGGGTTATGAGCAACACACAAGGATCAGGGTTATGAGCGACACACAAGGATCAGGGTTACGAGGGATCCACAACGATGAGGTGGGAAAGATGGAACTGCTCCTTCATCCTCTATGGTATTAATTAATATTTTCATGGTTGCTGTGCAAATACTGCTTTTTTTTTTTTTTCCCTTTTCAGTGACAAAATAAAAATAATCTCATTGAAGTGACCAAAAAAAAGGTCTCACAAAAAAGAATTATACAAGATTTTGAGCTTCTGAAACTGGAGCTGCACTGAGACACCCAAGGAACCACCCAAGGAATCCAAGCTCCCACTTTCCTCCTGTGGGGGCACATGGGCAGGGACAAGGTCATTAATTCTCTTTTATTACAAACGCCACTTTGTAAACATCAGGAAACTGTTGGGAAGTTTCCTAAACAAACTATCTGACATTTACAAAACATTTCTGTTTCTTCCTTCCTTGTGTCAAACAAACGTGGAGCTTTAAACAAACCCCACCCAAAGGGGAGCCCTTGGTTCCCCTCCCACAGCCATTGCTCGCTTTCATTAAAAAAAAATCAAAAATAGAAAAATAAAAATAACAAAGAGGCGAGAAGATGCAAAGCCCTATTTCACAAGCTTCAGTCTCTATCTGGTGGCCAGGCAGCAACACTGCAGCCTCAGAGCCCCCTAAAACCAGAGCCCAAATCGAAGACTTGCTGCAATTTCAAGTCTGAGAGATAAAAACCTGCTTTAATTGCAGATATATATCTCAGTATATATGTTCTCTTAATGGGATGCTTTAATTCAGAATATTTTTTAATAAAAGAAACATCCAGCACCCTCCACATTCATTAAAATAAAGAAGGAAATAAACATAAATTCAGTGTATAGAATATGTTCCATTTTAGAAACAGGACAAATAATGAAGATTTTGGAGTATAAGGGTAAGTTTTAGCAAGAATTCCAGCCAAAATCTGCCCTGGAATGCCACCTCAATTTCTCGATCAGGTATATTAACTTTCTAATCTTTTTGTAGCTCACTTAAGTTGTTGTCTTGGTTTAAGAGCAGTAAAGGGTTNTTTTCTAATCTTTTTGTAGCTCACTGAAACTGGTTTGAAGTCGTGACAACTTTTAAGTTCTTCTCTTGGTTTAAGAGCAGTAAAGGGTTATTTATCACTCAGTTCTTATCTTATTTCCCCATCAGGTCACTGTGAACTCACCAGATGCAACTACTGCAGACTGGACAGAGAAATATTAATTCTGGCACTGAGCAAAGGGCTCAGACCCCACAGCCCAGAGCACGAGGGGGAAGGAAAACTGCCTTAAGACCAACTCCTGATGAAAAAAGTGAAAAAAGGAAAGAGCTGGGAGGTTTTAATTGTAATTTAAAAGCTCAGGAAGAAGTGAGAAACAGAGTGAAGTGGTTGGGTTTGGGATATTTTCCTCTTGTTTGATGCCTGGTGGGTTTGGGGAGCAGAGGCAGGAAGCAGCAGGTGCAAGAGAGGATGGTGAGAATACAAATTTAAGGGTAATAATGATTCATAAAACAGCAGATTGTGGCTCTCAAAGCAGTGAAAAGCAAAACCCAAACAGGACAGAGGAAGAATAAACCCACTAAATTCCCATTCCACCTTCCCCATTATCTGCCTTATGGACTGACATCATCCCGGGAGCCTGAACTACACAATATCCTAAGAGAAAAAATAAATTAAAAAAGAGTGATTGCGCAGTGAAAAGAAAGACACAAAAAGAACCCGAAAGGACAGAATAAGGCAGTTATCTGACGGAGGATTTCAGGGCAAGGCCGGAATGTTGGGAGAGGCGGGAGCAGCGCAGCTCCTTGGCCAGCAGAGGGGGGCTGGAGCTCGGGAAAGGCTCCTCGGCAGCACAGGGGCTGCCAGCTCCTTATTCATCAGCTCTTGGGCACAGTTACTTTTAGGGTCCCCCAATAAGTTATTTTTAGGGCCTCCCAATAAGGTATTTTTAGGCTGTGGAAAGCAGCAGCTCCCAAAGTGGAGCTTTGGAGTTCGAGTGGCTATGAGGCACTGCATTAGAAGGATCTATCCTTTGGGAATTCAACTTCCTGGACCTGCCAAAAGTCACCTTATTCCTCCTCCTGTTTTCATGGCTCTCTTAGGATCAGGCTGTCAAACCCTCTCCAACATTCAGCCTTTTGGTGCACATTAAAAACGGGATCTTTGCAGGGATGAGGAGGAGGATTGGAGAGAAGGAGGCTCAGGGGGCACCTGGAATTCTCTCCATTCCCTGGGGGGGGTCGGGCTCTGCTCCCAGGGAACAAGGGACAGGAGGAGAGGGAAGGGCCTCAAATTGAGCCCAGGTTGGAGCTGTGGAAGAATTTGTCCCTGCAAAGGGTGGGGAGGCCTTGGCAGGGGCTGCCCAGGGAGGTTTGCAGTGCCCATCCCTGCAGGTGCCAAAGGAACAACAGGATGTGGCACTCAGTGCCTTCAGCCACAGCGTTTGGAATTAAAAAGAGATCAAAATGTTTGAATCAAGATGAACCAGAGCTGAAAAAATCTGTGAGAGAGAACAAGGAATTTGGGCAGGTGTAGAGCAGATCTGAGCCCCAGCACAAAGATCTCAGCAGCAGATGAGACCAACCACAAGTGCAGCGCAAGGACAAAAAGCCACTGAGAGTCCCCCCAGGGGCTCATCCAGGACCTCCAGCCCAGCCAGGAACCTGGTTTGGAGAACTCCTGGTGGCACTGGTGGATGGGAGAAGCACAAGAATCCAAAGGAGGAAAGAGGAATGAAAGACAAGGAGTCAGAACCAAACCGAGGGTGCTGAAAAACAGCTCCTGAAGAACAAAGAAGTGACAATTGTGAGCTGCTGGGACACAGGGCAGTGAAGACTTCCAGACAATTTCAGGATTTCCTCATTTCCTCATATGGATAATGTCCATACAGGCTAAAATTCCCTGAGTTTGCTGTTTGGTTTGCAAACCTGACCAACCAGGCCCTGATGTATCCAAAGCTCCCACAGGGACTGGCAGGATGAAGCCCTGAAGTGCCTTGAAAGGTTTAAGGAACCAGCAACTTTTGTTAACTGACCAACCTCATCGTGGGGGTTTCAAGGACCTTTAACCTAAAAAAAGTCACATTTTGTAGATTCTCAAGATAAATATTGTTACACAGGAGCAGACTTGCTCTTCCTGCTGGCTCACACAAAAACACAAACATCCCCTTGGCAAAGGGAATTCCTCAGGGAGTCCCAGCCACCAGGGATCTCCAAATCCTGGTATCCAACATCCTGGCACTCAGTGTGACCATCCCCATCCTCCCTAATCCTTTCCTCTTCCTGCATCAGCACCAGAGCATCCATCCCCACCCTAATCCCTCCTTGCAATAATAATTAGTAATTTAGTAGTGGTAAAACCCCAGTGATGCCACAGCTGTAGATGTTGCTTTAAAAATAATTTTTAAAAAAGTGTATCTTGCTTTAATAAAATGTCTTTTGTGCAAACTTTTCTATTCCAAATACACCAACCAGTGATTCTGCGTTAACACACTGTCCACTAGAACAAGTAACAAAGCATAAAAATTTCAAAAACTCATTATTAAATTATCTTCAGAACTCTCCACTTCGAGGTTTTTAATAAGAGGAGAGAGAGAGACTGTCCAAGGAAGAAGAACCACCACCTACCAGATGTTTAAAAACATCTTCCAGAAACTTACTCATCTACCCATCCTTAAAGATTCAGGGGTTAGTTTGTTTTAAAAAAATAAAAGAAAGCTCCCCAAAAATATATTCCCTGACTCTGTAAGTTATGGGTGTATAAAATATTATAGTGGGGAGGGACTGGCGGTGTCACCAGTGGGGGTAGAGGGACTTTGGACAAGGGCCTGGAGAGACAGGACAAGGGGAAATGGCTGAAGGAGGGCAGGGTTAGGTGGGATATTGGCGAGGAATCCTTGGCTGGGAGGGTGGGAAGGGGCTGAGAGAGAATTCCCAGAGAAGCTGTGGCTGCTCCTGGATCCCTGCAAGTGTCCAAGGCCAGGCTGGAGCCACCTGGGACAGGGGAAGGTGTCCCTGCCCATGGCAGGGGGCTGGACCACGACCCTCAGGGTCCCTTCCAAGGCAGGCTGTGCTTCCCTGACTCCACACTCCCAGCAGAGCCGTTCCAGCCCCGGGAGCTGTGCTTGCCTGACTCCACACTCCCAGCAGAGCTGTTCCAGCCCTGGGATCTGGCTGTCCCCCCTCACCTGGTTTGTCAGTGGTAGTGGCTGCTCGAGCTGGTCAGCGTAGGATAAGGCAGAAACCTGCTGGTCACTGATGTTCTGCGGCCGCCGGTCACTGTACTGCTGATGGGAGTGGGACATCTGTCCAGCCATCTGAAGGCCAGCAGCATGGAATGAAAACGATGGTGCGAGCCGAACAGATGAAGGTTTGCATGCTGAAGTCTCTCCTCCTGCAAAGACAACGCCTGGGTTTAATGGCTGCAGAGTATTTGGCTCCTGGAGCTCATCAGCACCGGCCCGAGGGTTTGGATGGACGGGAACCATCCTCGTGGGAAGGTGATCCTGAGGGGGATCACAGGAGGGGTGAGAGGGACTTGTACAAGGGCCTGGAGGGACAGGACACAGGGAATGGCCTAAAGCTGAAGGAGGGCAGGGAGAGATGGGATATTGGGAAGGAATTCCTGGCTGGGAGGGTGGGCAGGCCCTGGCACGGGTTTCCCAGAGAAGCTGTGGCTGCCTCTGGATCCCTGGAAGTGTCCAAGGCCAGGCTGGAGCCACCTGGGATAGAGGAAGGCGTCCCTGCCCACGGCAGGGGTTGGAATCAGATGATCTTTAAGGTCCCTTCCAACCCAAACCATCCCCTGGGTCTAATCCTTCTCCCACATCTCTACCTACGTGTCACAACCCAACTGGAACATGACACAGGCTCCTCTCAAACACAAGAATTGTGTGGGGGGGTCCCATGAAAGCCAGAAAAACACCCAAGTTCTGCCTTTCTGGGTCACTCACAGCAACTTTCTGGAGCAACTGGCCCCAAAGAGAAGCCAAGGCCAGACCCAGCAGCTCCTCCTGTTTTGGGGACATGGCTCAGGGGGACTGGATGATCCTGGAGGTCCCTCCCAAACCTGAGGGATCTGGGATTCCCTGTCCTCTGGATTTCTGCTTTCCTACAACCTGCAGCAAACAAACGGCAGCTGCAATTTGAAAGCAGAATTATTGGTAAAGATCAAACCGAGAAGGAAGGTGTTAAACCAGCGAGGGAAACCCCCACTTCCTTCACAAACAAAACCTGGCAAGAAAATACCAGCAGTGGAAAACAGCTGAGCACGGGGCCACCAATTTGGATTTCTTACAAATAACTGTTTAAAAAAAAAAAGAAAATGAAAATATTGAAAATGATACTGAATCGTTGACTCAGCCCTGTCAGGGCACCAGAACTGCATGGGCTGGAATCAAACGTCATTTTACATTGATTAGAGGAAAATAGAGCCCATAAAAAAGTCAAAATACTTTTCTAACAGCTAATCATGAGAAAGCCTATGTGTAGCACAATTATTATTATTTTAAAAGGGGTGAAATGAAGCCACACAGTGAAATATCCACTGCCAGGCCACTGGTGTTTTCCCTCAATATTCCCCTAAACTCAGAGTCACCGAAGGACTAAGAGAACAAACTGCTCCGTAACAATGACACACATGAAAACTCCCTTTTTTTTTGTGGGAATTACGGTGCCTCTGGAAACACGAAAAACCTTCAGGTTGGTCTTACAAATGAAAACAAACCAAAATAAAATAAATCACATTGAACTCATCTGTGTAATGTCCATTAAAAACTGAGGATCTGAGTGGATCTTCCATCTCTGGAACATGATACATTTAGTGTACATTTATTTTTCAAGACATACTATAAAGAATGGGGAACATATGTCAGACATCACCCAGGATCTCTGCTTTAACTTCTGATTTTCTGCCTAACCTGAAAAAAACCCACCCCATAATCTCACTTAGCAACATCTTGGTGACTGAAGTAAAAGTCAAAACAACCTTTACATCAGGTAGTCAAAAATACCATTAATCCGAAATTGCAGAGCCAGTTACCTTAAAAGGTTTATTTCGTGTATTTTTCTTTAACCCAGGCCACAGGTTTCCAAGAGATATTTGGAAAATTATATCAATGAATTTTAAAAAATCCTTTTTTAAAAAACCTGCGCTTTGATATGTCCCTAAAGAAGCAGAAACTGTGACACAGACACCCAAAACTCCTGGGGATTGGGGTTCTCAGTTACAACTTGACCTCACAGGACCTTCTGACACTCCAAAACCCACAAGGAATCTGAGGATAAACTGAATCATCCACAGCAGGCGTTTAAAATAAAGTAAAAAAGAAAAGTATTTTAATTATCCCACAAAGGAACAGTTGTGATTCCAGTGTTTTGGTTCACCCAACAACTTCCTGTGTTTGCTCACCTTTCCCCTCCCAAGTTCGTGGATTTTATCCATTTAGTTTAAATTTTTTTAGCTCAACAAGGAGGTTCCTGTTGGTTTGTTTGGAGTCACACACGAAATGTGACATCAACAGAGGGGAATCCAAACCTTGTCCAACAAGCACCTTTCCCCAGAGCAGAAACACAAATAAATGGGTTTCACACCAGATCTCGGGGACAGGGTGAGAGCCAAGAGCCCGAAGGTGACAAGGATGATGGGAATGGACCAACTCATGTTCTCATCCCCCCCCAAAAAGGTGTTTTAGTCACCCCCTGACCACGGTGGGACCAACCCTAAACCACAGCAGCAACAAGTTGAAGACCCTGCAACCACAAGGGATCAGTCCCAAGGAATTCCATCTTCCCAACGTCTTCCTGTCCCTGGGATGAGGCCACTGGAGCTCCCAGAGCTGCTGCTGGAAGCAACCTTGGCTCTCAACAAACACAAGTGAATCAGGTGCCCCCAGCACAGCCCAGACTTTGTTCCCTGCAATCCTACCCGGGACACCGAATCCTCACGGGCTGGAAACACCTGGGGACACGTTAAGGGGAGAAGGAAGAGCTGGTGAGAATAGAAATCTCGACCTCCTTTAGTTTTAGGTCGAGGAGTCGCTGCAGAAACGGGGACGGTTGTGTGCAACCCTTAATTGAGGTCCCCAAACCCTCTGGTGGCTCAGAGATGGAGTTTTGGGCTCATTTGGAGAGCTCCAGGCATTCAAAAAAGTGAGTGATCTGCTGATCACCACCAGGGAGGGCTCAAATCCACAGGCACCTGTTACCAAAACTTCCACAGGATAGAAATATCCATGGGAAAAGGTGCAGTCAACCCATTTGCTGTTCTGACCAAGTGATTCCACACTGTAAAGCACCTTGGGAAGGAAATAAAGCCACAGAAAACTAAAAGTATGACAAGGTTTCTAAGCACAAAGGACATTAAGAGATAAATGAACTACAGCTGGTTGAATAGAGGAAAATTTTTGGTACAATTTTGCATAGATTTTTATTTTAACCCGACCGTTCTATTCGGGTATATTTGCTGTGAAAGACAAAAAACGGAGGAAAAGTCAGACCAAAAATCATTAGAACACTGAAAAAGTGACATTTCCTTATTATGTCTTCACACCTACTTGCCTCACAATTAAAAATTAAACCCAACAAAGGCCATTTTAAGCAGTTTAGCCCTGGGAGTTACGCAAGGTTTGCCCTCAGAACTCATCAAAGCATCTTCCAAGTGCAGCAGCTGCTCTTGACTCCTGACACCAGGACACAGAGTCACCAGAGTCACCTGGCTGGTGACACAACCTGTGCCACAGCCCCCAGAACACCTCCCTGCCCATGGACTGCTGTGCAGGATGGAGCAGGGGAAAGCAGGCGAAGTCCCACCAGCATTTATTTCATACTTTTACAAGTTCAAAAGTAGCAATTTGCCATGTTTGGGAACTTACCACTACCAGGGGCAATATTCCCTGGGGGTTTATCATGGATGTCCCATCCCACCTGGAGCCACCTGGGACAGGGGAAGGTGTCCCTGCCCATGGCAGGGGGTGGCACTGGATGAGTTTTAAGGCCCTTTCCAACCCAAACCATTCTGGGAGTCTGTGATGAAACTTTCTCCTCTGCACAACCCACGTCCTCCTGTTCTTCAGCATTTTCCCTCTGAAGGTCATTGCTTTGACCCCGAATGTTTTGAGCTTCCTTTCCCCTCCTGCCCCATCCTCCCTTTCCCCGTCTGGGTCGCTCAGGGATGTTCCCTCTCAGGGATGGGGGCTCAGCTGAGTGAGAAGCTGCCAGGAAACACGAGCAGGGAATACAAGTGTGAACTGTTTGTTCTCATTTCCACATCCAGGGCTCGAGAGCTTGTGGCCAACACCACCAGGATGGTGGTTCCCAGTGCACAGGGCTGGTTCAGGCTTCAAGCCTTTTTATTTCCAGTCCCTGCCCAGAAGAAGGCAAACACCTTTTTGCTATTTCTGTTTTCTGTATTTAAATCAGTGAATGTGAAAACAGCCACATGTCTCCTCCAAGAAAATCCTCTATGAGCTGAGGAGCTGCACAACCCTCTGCCTTGGTGTATGAGTTCATTGTTTTGCTGAGTTCTGGTCGAGCTTGTTCCTCAAAACTCTGTGCTTGGAAAAGCTCTCAGCATCCCTGAGAGCCTTGGGATACCTCAGCTGCTGAATGTGCTTCTGAGAAATGAGATGGGGAAAGACAGATTGATCCCTGTCCCGCTTTAATATCCAACCTCAGTGCTCTGTTAGCACACCCCAAACCAGCCAGTGAGCACTGGAGACAAACCCTTGGACCCTGAGAACCCACTTGGAAGGCAAGTCAGACCCAGCAGAGCTCTGCCTGAGCACAATAAATGCCAGCCAGGGGGGGATTTTGGAGTTGAGAACAATCATCTTTTAAGCAACAAGCAAATGCCAACCTGAACTCTCCGTGACCTGCCGCAGCGTTCCCTGCCCATTGTCCCCGTGCAGGGAGTTCAAAATGTGGGAACGTGGCGGGACACGGACCTCGCTTTGCTCCATCTGGAATGAGGAAAGCTGAGAGAACCCCGGGAAAAGCCGGGAGAACCCGGGCAACAATGGGAAATTACCTGCAGCAGCTACTGGAGAACAAACAACCCCGTTATAAATATCCCACGCCAGTTCCTCCTCTGGAAGAAGTGGGTTATTGTGGAGGAATGATTAAGAATGGCCACTTGAGAAGCAATTCCACAATGACTATTCAGCCAACTTCCCTGTACAGAAAAGCCAAACGCTGCTTTTCTCTCCCAGCAAAACGAAGCCCTAAACTTAGAAACACCCACCCTCTCAAACTCCATTCACCGGGCCAACACACCCCCGGATTCCTCCTGCTCTTCCCTGACGGACGGAGCTGCCGGGAACACTCAGTGCTCAGGAGCCCATACAAAACTGCTCCTGGGATCTCTTCCCAACCTGGGGGGAAAAAAGTAGGCCAAGAGCAGGTTCCTGGGCTGTTCTGACACCGCTGTGCCTTGTCCTGGCTTTTTGGTTTTTTTATTATTCCCCCCTGGAAGAGCTGCAGCAGGAGCTGGACTTTGAGCAGGGTTTGCACGTGGCCTCTGGTTCCCTCTCCTGCAGAATCTCCTGTGGATCAGACTTGGGACAGGGGGATGCTGTGGGAAGCATCTTGAGAAAACAGCCGCTGCAAAAATCCGGTGTCACAATGCCCAAAAGCTGGAATTCTCCCATAACAAACTCTTCTCCCATAACAAGAGAGGGGGGTTTCTAAACTCATTTAATCCTCTGGCAACACTGTATTTCCTTAACTCAACCAAATCTGTATTTCCTTAACTTAGAAATATGACTTTGAACACGCTCTGGAGAAACTCGGAGTGAAGAAAATGTTGCGAAAGTGAAACTACTTTTTTTTTTTTTTAAATAAATGAAGCCGAAGATTGCTAAAATTCTCAGCTAAAACCCACAGGAAACACGAGTGCTCTTAAGTTTTAAAGTCCAAACTCAGCTCTGTGACACCTCTGCTTTCACATTTCTCTTCTGGCCATACAACAGATCTTTTTATTTTCATTGTATTTAACAGAATATCCCTTGGAACTCCTCAGTCTGTGCTCCAAATAAAATTATTCCTGTCTGCGTATGTATTCTATAGACCAGTCACTGGTTTTGTACCCTTGGCATTCACAAACAACCATCTCCCTCTGCAGAAAAACAGGGAGACATGGGAAAAACACAAATGGGTTCCATGACTTTAAATTTCCAAAGACAAGGAACACAGACTGGGAGGCAAATCCTTGTTTTACAGAGGAGCAGCTTCACAGGATGAGTTTAAAAAAAACACCTTTTTTTTTGACGCACTGATCCTCCAGGAAAGGATATCCAAGGATTTCCAGAAAAACCAGTCTCCACTGTCCTACTGGATACACACCAACATAGTTACTAATGAAAGATTTCTATTTTTTTAAGACACATTTAATATCCTTGAGGAGTTTTCCTGCCACATCCCAACTTTTCATCCTGAACCACCGGCCAGACTCGAGTGGTTTGGTTGGTGATTCACCCCAACGTGGTATTTATTTGTATTAAACCCCAACGAGTGAGTGAGACCGAGGATCTCAGCAATCAACACTTCATTATTGAAGACCCAATAAACCAGATTTAAAGAGGAGGCCTAACCTTTGCTTTAAAACTGAAAAATTATTCAAATACTCCCACTCTTTTTCCAGAGGTCACTGATGCCAAGGCTGAGGTGCTGATCCTTCTTTTTTTTCTCTTCCCCTAAAAATTCAGGTGTATTTCATGATTTTATTTGATTCTGAGGTTTATAAGTTGGGGGTTTTTTTCAATTTAATAAAAAGCCTGCCTTTTAAAAAGAGGGAATATAAAAGACAGGGAGAAATGGAGATATATTTATTTTATGATCATGGTGAAAAGTTCATGGAATCCCAGAATCCTTAAGGTTGGAAAAGACCTCCAGGAGCATCAAGTCCAACCTTCGAGTGAACAAACAAAAGCTCTTAAAGCAGAAACAAAGACTAAAGTGTGAATATTGCTCCAAACCCAGGTTTTTCCAACACTAAATTCCCACTCTGCATCCATATTTCATGTAGCTGTCCCTCAGTTCCCAGGGAAAATCACAAAGATTATGCAGAAAGTTCTGTCAAACTCAATAAATAAAAAATACTTCATAAACCACGGTAATCTCATAATATGACAGAAATTTAGTGACACGAAGTTTAATTTGGGATGATTTCCTCCATTAAATGTTTTATAAAAGAATCTCTAAACTCACACTCGGAGCAAACTTCAGGTACCCACAAATCGCATTTTATCTTAGTTTTCAACTTCTAAAAACCACCAGAAACCACCAAGTTTCCCCGTGAAAAGGTTTCCTTTATTCCACAGTTATTAAATTTACTGAAGTTTCCTGTCAAAAATTAAAATTCCATGAAAGTAAAGATCAGATTTAACCCAAAACCTCCTGGTGAAAGGAATTTCCTACTGTCACCAGTACATGCCAGGCGGTACCAAGGCTCAGGTATGTATCAAGAGATGCTAAGAGGGGAAAAAAATAAGGCAAAAATTAATGTGGAATGTCGCTGGATTTACTCTTTTAAATAATTCATTAACCTTCCAGCCGGTTTTACTGAGCTGGATAGAGAGAACGGGAGAAGTTTTGGGAAGAAAACCCAGGAATTGGACACTCAGGGGGGAACTGGACTCCAGAAGGTGACCCAGGACAGGACAGGGAAAAGGCAGGTTTGGAAAGCAGGGGGGGAAAAAAAAAAGAAAAAGAGAGAGAGAGAGAGAGATACAGATGCAGCTTTAAGCAGCAGAATATATTTTAGGATCAGATTCCCCGTGATATATAGGGCAGGAAAAAAGCTGGACTCAACTTACAGCTGAGAAAGGCGAG
>WEKX01021467.1:281100-302855 GCA_013390025.1 Pitta sordida
ATCCCGGAGCTCACCTGGATCAGGGATGAGGATCCCTGTTCCCTCCCGAGCCCTGGGATGCTCCAAACTTTCCCGGCCTGAACTGCAGGATCTGCCTTTTTCCCACAGAAATCAAAGTTTGCGCAGCTCCCTCCCGGAGAACATTGAGCAGCTTCGCTCTGGCCCTTTTTCCAGCAGGAAAACTACCAAAATATTCCCTTTTTTTCCCCAGTGTGTCACTGTCCCCTCTGCCACACTCCCCAAAATCGGTGGCGTCTGTGTCACGACAGCTTTTGGAACTAAAATATTGGTTTCAGTCCGTGCCCATCTCCCAAATCCTGCAGCAGCCTTATCCCACCACGGAGCTTTTCCAGGCAATCCACTCTGGGCACTCATCCTTCCCACTGTCCTTCCAGGGAAAGACTTTCACCAGAGTTTCTCGTGTTGCTGCAGCCTCCAAAGTGAGTAGAAATCACGTTACTCACAATTTTCAGTGCCAAACTAATTAAAGGCTGAATAAATCACCTACACGGCAACACGTCAGACTGTTCCAGAGGTGGGGAATATTTTATTTACTGGGGATATTTCATCCCCAATCCTGATACTTGACGTCTAAACTTCACTGTTCCAGCTGAACTGAAGGTTACCAGAAATATCAGGATCATTTTCGAAGCTTTCCTTGAATCTGTTTGGACAAATTTGGACACATCAATTAAAAATCTTTTAAAAATCGAGAAGAAAATAAAGCTTTTCCTGCACGTAAAAACCACCCAGGGGAAATGACTTGAATGATTCTATTTCCCATTCGCAGTTACTGAGGCACAAGATATATTTAAACAGTTGGTAGAGAAAAAATGGGAAGCATGTCCCATATCAATGTACAGCCAGGATGCCAAAGCAGGGATGTAAGAGCTAAACAAGGGATGAAATACATCATGTGCAAGAGTCTCACATGATATAAATTATTCAATACCTGACCAAAGAGAAACAGCTTCCAGGAGAAGAGGGGGAGGATCTCCAAAGTACTTTTGTAGTTTGAATACAGCCCCAGCCTCAGGAACTGATGCAGTTTTGATAATCACAGGGATTTTCAAACTGTTTTTAAGACATCCTGGTGTTTACACCATCAGGGTAGATCTCACCTAACACAGGGGTGACAGCTTTAAAATAAAACCAAGTGTAAAAATGAAATTATTTGGCACACGGGTGTGTGGCTTTGGATTTTCCAACCCCTCCTTCCCTACTGATGTTACAAGGATTTTATACTTTACTGTAAAACCCTTGATCAGGGATTGCTGTGCTGGTCAAAAAATTCCCATCTCACACACCTGATTCGTGTCCAACAGGACTCAGATGAGGACAAAATGAACAATGACAACAAAATCTGTTACAAATGACCCCTCGATGGTGGGGAATCTGTTGGTGTGATGATTCCACAAGGAGTGATGATGATCTCAAGGAGTTCATTTCACTCAAACTCAAGTTTACAGCGCGAAGTTTTTGGCAGTTCTGTTGCACTGCTTTTATATTCTGTATTAATAACACAAATTCTGACACAGTTTGTAAAACCCACAACACTTCCAATTTCTCAGGCCCCGCTGTCCCTGTTAATCCACATTATAGCTCATAAAATAACAAGGCTCAAGGTTTTTCCTCCCTCCAGAGTGGCCTGGAAGCACCAGGACTATTCCGTAAAACCCTCCCAGGTTGTAAATTGTAACCAAACCGTTTTTTCCTGCCGTTCCCTCAATGATTTGATAAGTGAGACTCCAGCTCCAGTCACACTTCCCAAGCCCTTAAAACAATAAATCACTCCCCAGTAAAAAAGTTTTAATATTTCCATATCTGCCTCACGGAGAATTCCAGCTAAAAGCAGAACTAAACCCAGGCTTTCACAATTCCAACCTCACGAGTCCAAAGCACTTCCATGGAAGCCCAATTTCCTGCCTCTGCGAGAATTTCTGTATTTAGTAGATGCACTTTTAAGTAATTACGTTGATTGATTTCTTTCATCTTGAAGGAGTCACTTCCAAGGAGTTTCCTCCTTTCCAAAGAAGAAAAAAACTCGAGCGTGGTTGAACAGACTTGAAGTTAAAAACCACCACAACCCAGAGATGCCAGACTTTACTAATCCAAACAGCATGACCCCAAAGTTGGGCTCACTCGAAACTGAATTAGTTTCTCTCAAGCAACACAAATTTAAACCCAGAAAATTTTAAAATTAAACAAGAAAAATCACCCACAAAACAAACCAAAAAACTACCACTATTCCTTTAGGATAAGAGTAGACTCTAAGAAAATTCTTTTTCAAGTGGAACTCCTACTTTTCCTCCTAAGGCTTTACTGTTGCTAGTACCAGCTAAGCAGTAGGTATTAAAAATTACAGATAACTATTAAAATTGGGCTTTTTAATAATAATAATACTAACAGCAACATTACTCGAGTACCAGAGCTGTGCAATTTAAAACCTTTACATTTTGTCTGTATCTTACAAATCATGGTTGGAAAGGACCTTAAAGCTGATCCAGTGCCACCCCCTGCCATGGGCAGGGACACCTTCCACTGTCCCAGGTGGCTCCAGCCTGGCCTTGGACACTTCCAGGGATCCAGGGGCAGCCACAGCTTCTCTGGGAATTCCATCCCAGCCCCTCCCCACCCTCACAGGGAGGAATTTATTTCCAATATCCCATCTAACCCCTTCTTCCCAAGCTCCAAAATCCTCCGCCTGGGCTCCTCCTTTCCAAGAAGTGCCACCTTCTCTCCTCCGGGAACAAAGACAGCGTGTTCCAGCTGTGACATTTGAGCTGCTCCTTTCCATCATGTGAAACCCCAGAGCATCACTCCAGCATTCCCTGAAGGATATATAAACCACACCAAGGAAAATCTCACCATGGTTTGGGGTTTGGGTTGGGTTTGAGAGGGGATTCCACCTGAATGTTTCTAAGGGAAGGTGACGATGTGAAATCATTAACAGGATCCAAGCACTGAACACACAAGGAATTCTTCCAGGTTCAGTCCTGGGAAAAGCTCATCCCAAATCCAGTCCACAGCAGAAAATGTTGATGGAGTTCTGACTCCTGAAGGCTTTTAATTCTCATGGAGTTTCACACACAACTGGTCTGGGCAGAGAATAATTCCAGTTCCTGAGCATCCCATTTACAGGCACCAGACACAACTGTGATGCACAAGAACCTCCTTCCATGTCATGTTTCCAAGGACCAAGGAATTACAAGTGAAGAAAACAGCAAAAATAACACACAAACTCTCTTATCTTCAAAGTTTGGTACCAATGCACTTCCAAGCCTCGGCATCAGGGTTTAACAACAATGTTCTCAGTGAATAAACCTGGAGGGGGTGGCAAACACACAGGTGAGGATGAGGTTTGGGATCCCCCATCCCTGGAATTGTCCAGGTTGGAGCCACCTGGGAGAGTGGAGGGGAATCAGACGAGCTTTAAGGTCCCTTCCAACCCAAACCATTCCACGTTTCTATGAATTCTGGGGCGCAGGAAGTACAAAACAAACACAGAACTCCCCCCTCTCAGATGTCTCAGAAAACAAGACCCACAGAACTCCCCATCCTCAGCCATTGAGCCCAACTTTTTACCAAGTCCCTCTAAGAGTTTAAAACCAGGAAAAAAAAAAAGGAGCAAGATTGTTTATGCTCCAAAGGCACTGCAAAAACTTGGTGCAGAAGGAGCTGGAGAAGCCCAAGCCACCTGCTCCTGCTCCTGCTCCGCAGCCCCGGTGGTTGTGCCAAGGCGGTGGCGACACACGAGCCTCGGCTTTTGCCAAAGCATCTGGGTTGAAAAGCAACACGGTGTTGTTGTTGTTCTCTGGCACTGCTGCACAAGTGAGCACAGAACTGTTCCCAAATGTCACTCAATCTCACACGGGCTCCTCGAGACTCCTGCAGGAATCTGCAGAAATTTCTCAGCCACTCCCAAAAGCCCGAAGTGGAGGCGCTGTGAAGGACTTGGCCTCTTTGCCTCTTCCTCCACCTCACAACCTGGTCAGGGGAGACTTCCCAACACCTCCACGAAAAAAACGGGGCGGATACAAGTGGGAAAATTCCTGTAATTTGTGAGAGGAGAGCCTGGCAGGCTCTGCAGTGCCATGGAGCTGCTGCCTTTAGCCAACAGCCCAAGGTTTAGAACTTCAGCAAGGAGTAAATGATGTTACCAGGGAAGGTTCAGATAAAGAGATGAGAACCCAATTTTCCCTGCAGGAGTGGTCAGGCCTTGGAGCAAGTTGCCCAGGGAGGTGGTGGAGTCACTGTCTCTGCAAGTGCCTGGATGTGGCCCTTGGGGACATGGATTAGGGGTGGTTCTGCTGGTGCTGGGTGAGCTTGAATTTCAATCCTTAAAAAACTCTCCAGCGAAGAAATTCTTCCTGAAGCCCAACCTGACCCATCCCTGGCACAGCCTGAGGCCCTTTCCTCTTGTCCTGGAGTTTCCTGGGAGAAGAGGCCGATCCCCAATGGCCACAACCTCCTGTTCCAGAAGGCCTGGACACCACATCTTGTCTTCTGATTCATTCCTCAGGGCCAGAAGCTCATCAGGAACACAGATCCATACCTGGAATCCCCACGTTTGTCCCTTCCCCTGTAACTGTGCTGAGGATCCCACAAGGAGCCAGAGAAGAGACTCTTCCAAGAACCTTCCCAAGGCATCTGTTGTTTCCCAGAACTGATCAGCTCTTGCCCATAGTTCCTATCTTGGCCTAAGGAAAGCCAGGCCTCTGTCAGAGATGCCATTAATGCAAAGGTGCAATACCTGTCTAATTACGTGGCCTTTGATGAGATTCAGACGATTCATTAGGAGCTGATCTTGAAAGGAGCCCAAATCACTTTGTTTAAGTGGCTGCTACACAGACTTGCTGGTAAGACACCAATTCACTTCCCTCTAAATTGATCAAAAGGCTTATCCAGGAGGGAGATTAACCAACTTCCTCATGGTTTGCTGCAGCTTCTTGGAAAGAGGAAGCTCCTGCTAATCTGTTATCGAGGATAATGTGGATTTTTGATGGCGGAAAGATACTGCTAATAAACCCTGATCCTGGGGAAAAAGCGTGACACAAAATAAAACACTGCACCCAAGCTGGAAACTGAGCAAGTCTGTGTGTGCAAAGTGTGTTTGGAGAGAAGGAATCCATCCCTGTGAGGGGCTGGGATAGCCTTCCCAGAGAAGCTGTGGCTGCCCCTGGATCCCTGGAGGTGTCCAAGGCTGGATGGGGTTTGCAGCAGCCTGGGAGAGTGGAGGGTGTCCATGGCAGGGGGTGGCACTGGATGATCCTTCAGTTAATTCCCTTCCAACCCAAACCATTCCACGATCCCATGAAAGCAAGAATTCCCTTCTCTTCTTTACCAACTCTTTCCCACAAAAAAATCAGCTCAGTCTATTTTTTTTCACTCACATTACCCAGGTTCTAATTCATGAAATTCCAGGACACAAATTATTTAATCCACCCCGAGCGTTCACCCGGACCCGAGCGCGATACCTGGAGCCAGAGCGAACAACACCGAGCACAGACACGTCACTCTGGATGTGCAAGTGTTTTTAACCCAAATCCCCGCTCCAGACAAAGTTAGCTCCCGAATTTCTATTTCAGGAAACTGCCTTCTATTGAAGCAGGGGAGGATTCAGCTGGCTCTGTTCTGGTGGCACTTTTTTTTCCTGAGCAGAGAGTGTCAGAATTTTTGCATTTGGATGGCAGCCTATGGAGTCTGGATTTCTCCCAAGGAGAAAAAAATAAATAAAAAAAGAAGAAGTTTTCCTTCTTGCCTTCCCCTGGAGCTCCACATGCCTCCAGACATAAAGGAAAACACCAAACAAAAAAACACAACAACGGCTTTTTTTTTTTTTTTGCCTTTCTCAGAATCCAAAGGGTTGTTGCCTGAGGCCTTTTGCTCCCAAAATCTTTGTAGGAAAACAAAGGCAAACACAGGATTTAAAGGGAAGGTGCAGAATCCTCACTTGAGAACTGACCAACTGATTTGGGGCTGAAACAGCCTCTTTTTTTATCCAGAGGAAAATCTCTTTTTCTTTGGAAGGGAAGTCATGAAGACTCCTCAAGTCCACAAAGTCAGCCTAGGTTAGAGGACAAGAACAACTTGACAGATCCAATTTCTCGGAACGTGGAGGAAAAGCTGAACTTTGAAAAGGAAACCTATGGGAAAGCCACCCAAAATTCCCTCAGGTTTTGAGAGTGAGAAGGAAGCAACGGAATATTCCTGCAGCTCCAAGGTGAGGAAAACCAAAGTTACAGATATGTGTATATTTAGATATTATGTATAAATTATAAAAGGTGGAACAATCATGGGGGTTTTTGCTTTGATGAGGAGAAAGTTGAGGCTCCATGGAAGTAGAGCTGAAGGTTATCAAGCTCAGATCCATGATCCACTGTTGCCCCCGGAGCCAGGCACTCGCAGCATCCCTTCCCCAGTAACTCCTGGGAATGTGTGGCAGTCAGCATGTTCCAGGAACCCTTCCCAACAGGCAGCTGGGACAGTCAGGCAGCACAGATGTGCTGTTGGACCCTTGTGGGGGGGAGTTTGGTTTCCTGGATCCCTCCTGGCCACATCTGTGCTGGCACCATTTACAGAGAGGGAAAATCTCCTTCCCAACAGGGAAGGTGGGAAAGCAGGGAAGGTTCAGAGTGAAATCCCAGGTTGTGAAGGAAGGAAGAGACTTCCAAAGCTACGGATTAAAGATTCTGGGCTGCTGAACCTGCTCCTCTGCAAGGCTTCAAAGACCATTGCACAGGGACATGAAAGGTCAGGGACACTGAGGATCCCCAAGGACAAAACACAGACGTGCCAAGACCTTCCCAAACTGTTCGCAATCCAAGACCAATTGGGGGTTTTTTCCAGTTATTTGTCATAATTATCCTAATGCTGGAATCAAAGTTTTCCTTCAGCATCTCAGGTTGCCCAGAGAAGCTGTGGCTGCCCCCGGAGCCCTGGGCTGGGACAGCAGGAGGTGTCCCTGCCCTGGATGATCTTTACGGTCCCTTCCAACCCGAACCATTCCAGGACTGACCCAGCACTGCAAAACGATGGTTGGATTTTACAGCTGAAAGTTTTACAAACATCCAATTTAAGAAATCAGAATAAATCAATTCCTAGATTATTGCTTTTTTACAGTTTTTAAGGACCTAAAGCATCACCTTAACATAAACCTCTGGAATTCCACCTAAAGGAAAGCTGTCAATGGAAGGATGATGGACATCCTTTTCTTTTCAAAAATATTGTTGTAAACTTCAATAAGTGAAACATTTCAAAGGGAAAACTCCCTTTTATTCCAAAATAACGCGAAGCCTCTGGATTACTGGAAGGTACAAACATATTTGGTCGGGTTTTTTTAATTTATTCTGTATTTTATAATTAAATTCTCTGTGACCCTGTGAGACAAGGCAAAGTGTTGGGTGAGGTTGGGTTCTCTGTTCATTCAGGCAGTGAAATAAAGGTGAAGATGATGTGGGGAAAAAAAAAGGAAACAGAAGATCCACAAGATTCCAGGAGAAGGAAAACTGAGTATGTTTGTGGGCTTTGGTGGATCAATGGATCTTGTGCTGCACATCCATTCTGGAAAGGAGTAATATTTTTTAACAGTTAATATTGCAATCCTTAATCTGATTTTTTTTGCTTGTTTGAGAAAAATTTGGAAACCAAAAACACAAGTCTAAGTGAGCCTTTGCTCTCAGAAATAAATTTCAGCCCTGCAATAACTGCTGGAGCACGACTTTCATTATCAAGAAATGTCCTCATCCTTTAATACTGCCTTGAAAATTAACTCCAAAAGTTTTTAAAAGAGGGCCACACGCAAAGGGGAGGCGAAATGAATAGAAATTACTTCTCCAAAATATTAGAACTATATATAATAACAGAGGCCTCAAAAGATTTTCTCCTTTAGATGCTCCCGAAGAAGGAAAGCAGCAACCCCCAGCAG
This sequence comes from Pitta sordida, assembly GCA_013390025.1. Taxonomy (NCBI): domain Eukaryota; kingdom Metazoa; phylum Chordata; class Aves; order Passeriformes; family Pittidae; genus Pitta; species Pitta sordida. The sequence continues at coordinate 289,028 of WEKX01021467.1, forward strand.
GTTGGAATTCCACGTCCAAAGGCTGGGGCAGGACTTTTGTCTCCTCCTGGATGAAAACTCAACCCTTCAATATCACAGGTACTTCTGGAGGAGGGGAAATCAAAAAAAAAAATCCCTTTTCTTCTAAATAGGCAACTCCTTTTTAAATATGGATGCAGGAGTCTAACTTTAGCTGTCCAGGTTTTCACATTCCTGCTCTCAAATCCCGAAAGTGGAGCATTAATTGAGTCTCTTGACTTCAAGGTTATCATTCATTGAGGTCAATGACTCCGTCTCTGCACGGCACAACTCCCGCTCTCGGGAGGAGAAGGAACTGCTGCAGGAATTCAGCCCCAACCCCTCCTGCACAGGGGCCTGGCCATGGAAAACCAGTGGTTAACCCTGCAGACTGCAAGTGCTCATTAGCTGGTTCTAATTAAAACCTCCCCCCGCTAACGAGCAGCGCCGGCTCCTCCGTTGTTTTATCGGCATCTCGTGTTCGTGATGAACTTCGAATATCCAACAAAAAACTGCTGGAGAGACACAGCCAAACGTGTGAGGAACTCACTGATGGACACAACCATGGGGGGATCCAGGGGGATCCAAGGAGAGTCCAAGGGGATCTAAGAGGATCCAAGGAGAGTCCAAGGGGAGTCCAAGCAGATCTAAGGGGATCCAAGGAGAGTCCAAGGGGATCCAAGGAGAGTCCAAGGGGAGTCCAAGCAGATCTAAGGGGATCCAAGGAGATCCAAGGGGATCCAAGGGGAGTCCAAGCCCCAGGAACAAACCCAGTCCCAGACCCAGCACATGGGCCAGGCCTTTGCTCCTCTCCAGCCCAGCCCCAGTTTGATGCCACCAACATTCCCCTCCCCAAAGACCCTCCAGGTGTGCAATTCCTGCATTCCCACAAGGAGATACGACAAGGGATAAAAATGGTGATGCCCCAGTAAGTTTCTGGAATTCCCTGGTGAAGTTAAAGCAGCACTGACTGAGCCAGTTCAAAGGGTAACATCACCCAAATCAATGGACACAGGTTTTTTTCTAAGCAGGGGTTTGGTTTTTTCTCGTTTGTTTTCTTTTTTTTTTTTACTACTGACACATACAAAAACATTCTTTAAACCATACTGGGAATGTGAGACCTGAGAAACTCGTCCCAATTCTGTATTTTCCTCCATAAAACCAACACCTGACCACCTGGAGCCAGGGAACCCAACCCAAGAACTTCCCACAGGTTTTTCCTCTGGATTTGTTCTATTTTAACAAGATGGGGAATCTGTGGGAGGCTCGACTATTGCACTGTTCTCATTGAAATGTATGGGACTGGCTTTTTTTTCCTTTTCCAAACATGTTTATTCTTAAATTTAAGAGCAATTTGAGCACCTCCAAAGTTCTGGAACGAGCCATTGTCACACCTGCTTGGTTCTCAACGTTTCAGAGTGTTGATGATTTGTTGAGAATGATTTAACACGATGTCAGACCCAGAAAGTTGTGGAGCCAAAGGATTTTTATAAGGAGTCTCCACAAAGAGGAGGGAAAAAGTAACCTCCAAGCACAGGGTGACACTGGGTTTAACAGGAGCAGGAAAATAACTTCGGAATAAGGTGAAACCCTGCAGGAATCCAGCACAATCCCAAATTTGCTGCTAATACACCAGAAACATCATGGCTATGAGAACTATCAGCAAAGCTACAACTGTTTGGGGCCTTCCTTCCCCAAAACGTCCCAGAGAGGTTTTCAAAGTGGAAAATTCACATGTTGAAAGTATTTTGTTATGACAAACCCCATCCCAGGGCATCAGCTGTGTTATCACAACCTGCTTTTGTCACGCACAAGGCACATCTCAAACAGAAACTTGGCTCTTCCTGGAAAGCCCAGCTCTGCTTTTTGCAGTATTTCTGGGAAAAACAGTCTAGATCCTAAAAAATCTACAAGGAAACACGGAATCATAGACTCATTAAGGTTGGAAAAGACTCCTGAGATCATCCAGTCCAACCATTATCCAAACACTGCCAGGCGCCAGAGCACCACATCCACCTGGGATGGGCACTCCAGTCCCCCCTGGGCAGCCCCTGCCAACACCAAACAACCCTTTCCAGGGACAAATTCCTCCTCAGCTCCAACCTGAGCCTCCCCTGGCACAGTCTCAGGCCCTTCCCTCTCCTCCTGTCCCTTGTGCCCTGGGAGCAGAGCCCGACCCCCCCAGAGAATGGAGAGAACTCCAGGTGCCCCCTGAGCCTCCTTTTCTCCAGGCTGAGCCCCCCCAGCTCCCTCAGCCCCTTCCCAGCTCCCTTCCCTTCCCTGGACACGCTCCAGCCACTCCATGTCTCACTTCCATGAGGGTTTTTTCCAATACATTTCTGTGTTTTCACCTCAAATTCTGACCTAAAATTCCTCTTCCTTAAGAATATCCTTTCCCCCAGCTCTGCTGTGGTCAGTTGTAGGGATTCAGAGGTTCAGCTTCCAGGGGAACGAAGGGATGCCCAAGGAATCGAAGCTTTCACCCTTCAGCCAAAGGTCCCCCAGACATTCCCAGGCTCCTCTGCTCAGTCAGCACCGAGAAACCTCCGTGCAAAGGCAGAGGAACCACCAGAAGAACCACAAACCCTTTCAGTTTTGGTCCTGAGCTGTCCCCAGACACTTTGAACTCGAGCAGAGTCCCCGTTTGACTCCTGCTGTCACCGCCCCACAAAACAATCCCAGTTCAGTTTCTCATTTTGGGGCGTGGAAATCTGATTTATTCTCAGCACACCAAGACAAAACTGCAAATAAACCCATGTTTAACTTCCAGCACGTCACAAGGCTGAGGGGCTCTGCTGAGGTGCCGCTGGGGTTTGTAAATAAAGAATTGTAAATAAAGAATTTGGGCTGCAGAAGACAAGAGTCACCCCTTACATTTCAAAATCTCGTATTTCTGTTCTTTAAGCCCCTCGTTCTACAAGCTCAACATCAACACGAGTTCTGAAAGTGCTTAAGTTCAAGTCTTAAACCAGATTAATTCTCTCACTGTAAGACACGTAAGGTACAATTTCATAACGTTCTCTCTCCTTTCAGTTGTGGGATGAGTATTTTGAAAGCTTTCAAAACATCTTCTCAATATTTAAGTTAGAGTTTAGCTAAACAGAGCTCCCCAAATTTGATGGGCCACCAGAAGATTCAACCTGGAGCCATTAAAAGCTCAAATCTCAAACAAATTCATCATCCCTCTGGACTAGTTTGTCTTTCAGAATTCCTCAGCCCCAACTTTCACTCGAACCATCAGCACACAACTCCCAAACATTCCAAGTGGAATAAGGATGTCGAGTTCTCCACTTGCAGCATCTTGGTTTTAATCCAAGTAAATATCCCTCCCAAAGCTGTTTATGGCTGAACAGCTGATGCAACTGAAAACTGTCACTCAGGAGATGAGCTGGATGCACACCAGCCTTCTTTAGGTTTTATTCCCCCCCCACCCCAGCCCTAAGGACTCATGGATTTGAAAGCAAAGCAAAGATCTGTCTTATGTTTAAAGAAGGGCATTTGGGGGGAAAGAACTTCCCCCAACCCCTCCTGGATAAAGTGTTTTATTGTAGTTCTATTGTGGTTTAAATATTGAAATGTTGAAATATTCCACTGAGTTTGGAACAACATCATTGGGGGGGTTCAGGGAATGGAACAGCAACAAAAAGCAAAGAACATCAAACATTTTCCCTTGGAAAAGCCCAGGAAAATCCAGTTTACCTGTATGCATCGTCTTCTTTCAAGTCTCATATCATCCTGTGGGGTTGAGGGGATGGGGGGAGTCCAGCAGCAAAAACACTGGGAAAAAAGAGGAGAAAAATCAGGAATGAACCTCCACTCCAGCGGAGCCACAAGGGCTCAGCTCAGTCCAACCACAAAAGGAAGTTTTCTGGCAGTAAAAGCACACAAAGAGGTTAATAAAACTTGCTTTCCACTGATATTTGTTGTTGGGAAAACATGAAGTGTCACAATTTCAACTGGTTGTTGAGTAGTTACGAAAATTAAGACCTTAAATATGTAGGTTTTTACAGAAATTCAGGGCAATATTTATAAAACACGACTCGATTGTGGGATTTGACCGAATCAACAAGTTATTAATGCACATGAATCCAAAAATGTCCAGGTTCCTTTTTTCCACTTAATGCAACTGAATGAGGTTTGTCTTATTTCAAATTAAAAAAGGCTCAGACAAAGAAAATTACACTTTCTTTAGGGCAAAGAGACATAAAGAGAAAATTCCAACAGAAGATAAAATGTAAAAAAATGTAAAATTAAAACCCCAAACCACAACGAACAAACTCCTGGTCAAAGTACTCAACTATTTGCTTTCCATTTATTCTCTGATATTGGTATTTTACAACCCATGGAAACACCAAAACCATTGAGAAGCTGCTGAGGATTGGAGAGAACTCTGCAAATTCCCACCCACCTCAACCTGGAGAGTGGAATTAATGTGGAACTCCCAGGGACGGTGTTGAGGCTCCAGTGAGAGCTGAGCAGAAAATGCTCCATTTCCCCCCCACAACGAGAGTTTAAGCCCAGCCCAGACCCCCCTAAGCCCAGTTTGTTCTCCAGACCAGGCACTCCTGGGCCTGAATGGCTCCAGTCCGGGGAAAAGGCTCAGTCTGGAATGTTTGGTGAGCGGGGAAAACATCCCCGAGGAGACCCTGAGGCTCAGCTGGGCAGCCCTGGGTACCCAGGGAGGGAAAAGGATGGAAGAGCAAACTTTGCTTTAAACAAACAAACAGTGGGATCATGGAATGGGTTGGGAGGGACCTAAAGCTCATCTCATCCCACCCCCTGCCATGGGCAGGGACACCTCCACTGTCCCATGGGGCTCCAGCCTGGCCTTGGACACTCCCAGGGATCCAGGGGCAGCCACAGCTTCTCTGGGAATTCCATCCCAGCCCCTCCCCACCCTCCCAGCCAGGAATTCCTTCCCAATATCCCATCTAACCCCACTCTCTGGCAGTGGGAAGCCATTCCCTGTGTCCTGTCCCTCCATCCCTTGTCCTCAGTCTCTCTCCATCTTCCCTGGGGCTCCTTCAGCTCCTGGAAGGCCACACTGAGGTCACCCCAAAGCTTCTCCTCTCCAGGCTGAACATTCCCAGCTCTCCCAGCCTTTCCTCCCAGCAGAGCTGCTCCATCCCTCTGCTCCTCCTGGGGCCTCCTCTGGACTCCCAAGAGATCCAAGTCCTGGAGCACCAGCTCTGTCCATCCCACACAGGGATCAGCACCCACAGTTGGAGCAAAGCAGCCGATTTTAGGGCAAACCAGGGAAAACATCTCCATCCAAACCAACACATTTCTTCAGCCTCCTCCGAGTTCTCCCCACTCCTGAGACGGGGAATCGAGCCCTGGAGTGGGAATGGGCGTCTGGGGCAGCCCAGTTTTCCAAGGAGGGATCCACAACAGCAAAGCAACTTTCAAACACCTGCAGAGCCCAAACCCTGTGACTGTAACAGCAGCACAGACACACGGCACCGAAGGGGAACAACTCGGGGGATTTATTTTTTAAATGGATACAACTAAATTGCCTCCAAAGGCTGCAGGGGCAGCACATTAAATAAATGCAGTTACTCAGTGTCTTCTCCTGTGTCCCTAAATTTCCACGTCCTTAAAACCAAAGGGCCTTTTCCTGGTTTAGGTAATAAATTGATGATGAAAACTCCTACTCATTGCTAGAAAACCCCCTCAGCAGTAACAGTGACTGGGCTTCAAGACCCCAATTTGATCTGCTCACTGGAGAACTGGAAATAAAGAGAGAGAGGAAGGAAGAGAGAACCAGAAAGGTGTTAAAAAGCAAATCATTGGGAGCAAAGGGAAGAATAAAAGCTGAAGTCTCCATTCAAACAGAGGGCAGTTCTTGGAAACCAACCCTGCCTGAAACTTCACCTCGTGTGCTTTTATTTCCCTTTTTAATCCCTGTTGTTTCCTGCTCCTCATCTTTCCTGCCCACACAATGCTCCAAACACGGGGAATGGGATCATCCACCCACAGCCACAATTATTTACACACACACGTTTTATCCCAAGTTCCTCTCCATCATGTCAGAAAGAGGGTGACCCCCAATTCCATAAATCCCTCCTCACACAGAACATCCTGGTCTGGCCTTCCAGGGCCACCCAGCCCTTCCTCCCCAGCACTCAATACCCATCAATAGCTTCACTGCAGATCAAAGTTGGTTTCAGAGCAATCCCACTTCTAAACCCCCTCAAAGTTCCAGTGTAAAAACCATCACTAACATTAAAATTTCATTAAAAGAAAAATCTGCCAGGGAGGGTTTTTCCTTTTTTGCATTTTCCTAATTATAACCCCTGATAAAGAGGTTTATTTTCCTTCCTCACTATCACTGTGTTGTAAAATTCAACAGGGCACCTTTTCAAAACTCATCCCAGAGAGTTTTTCCCTCTGTGAAAAGATGGGGTTTGCAATTCCTAAAGTCCCACTCTTGAAATCCAGAGAAATCCCTGCCCATCTCACGGCTCCACACACGGAGCTGAGCAGAATTCAGGTCACTGACCTTGGGTGAGCACAGGCCTGTTGCTACCCACATAAAATATAAATACTTACTGAGAAACAAAGTTTAATTTATTTATTTATTCGTCCTGAGGTGTGCACCATGAAATTGGGATTATTCTCGTAGTGGAAGTGGAGGGGGTTTAGACACCTGAGTCTTGCACAGGGGGAAAGATTCACCAAATCCATTTCAAAAAAAAGGAATTTCAAAGAAATTTTAGGAAAAGCAAAGCACCCCTTCTGAAACGCGGAGTGTCAAGTTTCCAAGTGACCCACACAAACAACTCAGGGTTTGATTTAAATACTCATTTATTCAGAATAAAGCCTGTGGTTATAGAAGAATTAAAGTGGGGGGGGGGAGAAAAGCCCCACGTTTATGCCAAGAGAAAAGCTGAAATACTTGAGATTTTTCAGATAATTTGCATATGATTCTTTACTTACTCACTGACTAAAAACATTAATTTTAGAAGCGCAAAGTTAAAATATTTTGCAGTTCACTGACCTTATAAGGAACCACCAATTATAGGGGGAGTGGCAGCTTTTTTCCACCCACTTCGGTGTCAGGCAAAAGTCAAACCACTGGATTTACATTCCCCTCCCTCCAGCCAAGGGAGAGGAGAGGAATTCCTCGGGCAGGAATCGCCCCTTCCCTGCCACACCAGGAGCCCGGCAGGAAACCCAGAGCCCAGAGTGGGACTTGCAACCCAAGAGTAATTAGTGTAAACTCATTTACCCGGAGTAATGAAATAAAGGCTTTTCAGGGCTGACATCTTTCTATAGATTTTTCTAGAGGTGACACAAAACTGTTTCTGTTCCTCGTGGTTGGCAACAGAACTTCAGAAATGCAAAGTCAACCAGACACCGCGAAGGATTTGCATCACAATTCGAGAACTTCAGACCTGCAACTCCCAAGGGAGCCCAACCTTCCATACGGGAGGAATTCCAGGGACACCCAAAGCTGCCTGAATTTCCCAAACACTCCATTTCCAGATCTTTACCATAACCTGGAGGTTGCTGCAGTTCTTCCCCAAGTGCTGCTTTTATTCTTTGCTGTCCCTCGGGGGCAGCCACCTGAACTTTCTCACTCTGGGACAAAAAAAAAATTCCAGGGAATTTACAACTTTACTCGGCCCACAACAAACTCAGCCACAAAAATACTTTCTACACTCCTAAAAGATTCCTGGGAAATGCTCTGTGGAGCTGCCATCAGGTGTTTGAATGAAATTAAAGTGTTTCTCCAGCTCAACTCTGGCTGCAGAGAATTAATTTATAAAAGCCTAAAAACCACAACAGAACAACCAAACACCCAAAGGTGTCACTGCTGCCTCTGCACAGAAATGGGGCTGATTTATAAGATTTGGGGCAAATGGCTTGTCACTGGTTTGGAAGCGTTTTAAATCCTTTTTAAACTTTTCAAACACACCAGTGTTTCACTGATTCACTGATTCCCCTCTGATGCCACCTTTGCCTTTCATCCCTCAGATTTAAACTGGACACACACACGCAGAGCTGGGGCCTCTCCCAACGGCTCTTCCAGCTCTTTTGAACTTGGAAAACAACGCAGCAGCTCCAGCTTCCTCCAGGCCTGTCAGTGCACAAACAGCACCGTTAAAAATCCTGCCCCACACACTCTCAAAGAGCAGTTCACGGCAAGTTCAAGAGCTCTGAAAACCGACAGTGGTCAAGTTCAGGCTCCAAGGCAAAAATCGATGGGAACGAGCTGAGTGATCCCAATCAAACAGGAATTCTGGGGGTGAAGGGCCCCAAAAGCTCGTTCCTGCCTGGCTGCCCGTCCCTGGCACCACACCTGGCACCTGACTCACCTCTGCACGTCCCCAACATGCAGAAGCCACTTTGGGGATTCGTTTTCTGCTGACTCTGCACAGCTCCAGAGCCGGGACCTCACACACTCAGGGAATGGGTTGGGGGGGAAGGGACCTTAAAATCCACCTCCCGCTGTCCCAGGTGGCTCCAGCCTGGCCTTGGCTACTTCCAGGGATCCAGGGGCAGCCACAGCTTCTCTGGGAATTCCATCCCAGCCCCTCATCACCCTCACAGGGAAGAATTTCTTCCTGATATTTAATCTAACCCTGCCCTGTTTCAGCTTATTTACATCTATAAATCTTATTCCCAGGTTACAAAAACTCTCAGGGAAGGATTCCTTCCAGGTATCCCACCTAACTCTCCTTCCTTTCACCTTCAGGCCATTCCCTGTGTCCTGTCCCTCCACACCCTCATCCCAAGTCTCTCCTGGAGCCCCTTGAGGCTCTGGGAGGGGCTCCAAGGTGTCCCTGCATCCTTCCCTTCCCCAGCTCTCCCAGCCTGGCTCCAGCCCTGGGACCCCCCCAGCACATCCCCATCCTGCCCCATTCCAGGTGGGATCAGCATCCAGGAAAGCCATGAATAAATAAAGCTGCCACATTCTCCTCACTCCAGCCCTCACGTTTCTCAGAACACACATCCCTGTCAGCTCCCAAACATTTTGGTTTCCCCCCCCCACACCCCCCAAAACATGAATCATCATCCCACCAGAATATTTCCCAACTCCAGATAATTCAACGTGGTTTTCTGTTCCATCTGCAGCACATTTACCACGGCCTTATTCCCCGGGTAAGGAACCGCTGACCTAGAAAACTCTCATTGAAGAAGGAGATAAACTGAGGAACTTGAGGGAATTTTCATATAATCCAGGGAGGAAGTCAAAACACCTTCTTTTTATTTTTTTTTTCAGAAAATTTGGAGGTCTGGGTTTATTATCTCGTTAGCCTTCACCCCTGTTGTTAAGCATAAAAATATTAAAGCAAATCTTGGTATATCCCAAGGTGAGCCAAGAGAGTGGGGCAGAGTCGGGAATTCCTGGGTTTTAAGGGGTATTTTAATCCCTGAGAATAATTCAGGCACCCTGTCCATGTGGATGGGAGACAGGACAGAGAGAGGGTGCAGATCCACCAGCAAGAGCTTTGCTGGGTACATTTATTATCAGATGGAATATTAATGTGATAATTAATACCACGCTGAATACACCAAACATTCCTGGCAGCCCCACAAAACACGGACACTGGAGACTCCAGAAAACTTGTTATCCCAGGAAAAAAATCACTGTCTTTTATGCTCTGAGTTAAAAAAACAAATAAGCTCAGAATGTAATTCCTCGGCAAGCCCCAGAAATCTGAGGAATACCTGGTTATCGAGTGGTATCTCTGCAGCATCAGGAATTGATAAGGCTCTGACCAGTTTGGCTTCCTGGGGCTTTTTTTTCCCCACCTGATAAAACTTCCTGAAAGGATCCTAATAAAGCAGGTTGCAGGAAGGAAACGAGGATAAATTAAACAAACACGACCGCATCCAAAGCACCCAAGGAAATAAAAAGGCAGGAAAACCTTCAGGATCCCACTCAAGTCCCTGCACGCTCCCAAGAACAGCTTGGGATGGATGGAAAGACTCCAAAACAAAACCACTTTTCCAGCAGATTTATTCCTTAATTTCTTACTGTGCATTTCATGGAATGATGGGCTGTGCTTTTGGGTCACCCAGGATTATTAAAATATGGATGGATTCAGGTATTAAGGAACCAGCGCTCCTGTCTGCTATCCCAACCAACAGCTCTCAACAAAATTTAAATAACGTGGGTAAAAATCTTGGGGAACTGAAGAGATGGAAGTTAAACTGGTCACTTCTTTAAGAGGACAAGGAAAGATGGAATTTCCAGAAGAGTTTTGGGGTTGGTTTTTCCCATCACTGGCCTGGCTGGTGGTTGTGCAAAAGAGAAACATTTTTTTATGTCTCCTTTGTAAAGCAGGAACAAGAAAACAAAGGAATCTTCACTGGCAATTTAACATCTGGTACAGTGAGTTCTGCTCACATCTCACCCAGCTGAAAATCCCTTTATCGGAACGTTCACTTGGGGAACTTCAGTTCATCCTTCAGTTTGTCCAACATGGGTTTTGTGTGTGCAGATCTACCTCAAGGCAACACAGAATTCCAGGGAAAATCCCAAAGTGAATGAGAGAAGAAATCTGGGTTGGGTTGGGCTGTGGTGATGTTGGGGGGGACACACAGAAAATAAAAAAAATGGGGGTTTCTTGAGAGGTTTTAGCCTTAAAATGTGGATTTTTGAGTTCCTATGAGGGAAGAGAGAGTGAGAAAGAGCAAGGAATTGAGGAAGTGACAGTAACAGGGAGAGCTGGGAAGCACCTGAGAGAAAAAGGGCACGAAGTTAGAGAATTGTGGAGAAGGTGAGGGAGAACTAAAGGAAAGGGGAGCAAGAAAAGGAGAGAGCAGGAGAGCTGGAGAGAGAACTCATTCCCAGGGCCAGGCAGGGCAGCATCCGAGTGGGAACTCTGGAGGGAAGTTGGAGACTGACCCAGGAGTGATTTACTACAGGGGGAGGGTGGCAGAAATTCCTGCGGCTGATGTTCTCCACGAGATGCTCTAGATGTCGAGGCCGGGTTAGTTGGGCCATAGGTTGGAGCAGATGATCTCCAGGGTCCTTTCCAGCCTTATCCATCCTGTGACTCTGTGACACCAGAGGCAGTTGAGCAGCCCCTGCCCCCTCCAGGCTCCCTGTTCCACCCCCCCGAGCCATTCCAGGACCTCGGGGCTGCCCAGTAACCCGACTCTCTGCCCCCTGCCCTCCCCACACACACCCAAATGTTACAAATATAAAATCAGGTATTTCAGCCGACTCGCTCTCCAGGGCTGATTCACTGGTGGGGCTTTACCAACAGCTGTGCCAACACCAAGCAGGTGCCAACAGGAGCTGCTCAGGGGGGGAACCGACTCCCAAGAATTCCTTGGGGAAAACTCTCCCAACAACTTCCCTCCAAGGGCTCCTGGGACCCCAATCCCACACTCAGAACGTCACCAGGGGAAACACTGGCCCTCACCCTTCGTAGGTGAAATGTGACAATTAAATTAAATTAAATTAAATCAGAGACCAAGGGATGTTTAAGGCCTGACACACAATTCTGTCCCTTCTGCGTGTTTTGCAACTCAGCCTTTACTGAGAGAGGCCAAAGCTGGTTTGTTCACAGTGTCACAGGACAGATAATGCTGGGAAGGACCTCGAAGATCATCCAGTCCAACCTAGAGCCCCACTAACCTAATTCATGTGCACCAGGAGCAGAGAGTCACCAAACAAAGCTACACAGGACACACCAGCCATGCCACGAATTTCACTGTTTACCAAAAATTCCAGCCCTTTTCCCAAAACCGAGATCACATGAGGAAAGAGACTGTCTTCAAAAAGAAAACAGAAAATTTAAAAAATCTAATTTTCCGACTCCTTTGGGGAAAAAGGAGTTCCAACTCCAATTCCCCACATTCCCAACCAAACCCCGAGTTCCTTGAGCTCTGTGTGGATGTGCTGAGTCACTCCCCAACCTTCAGAGCTTCTCCAAGTTCCAAAGCACTTGGAACACAAACTCCAGGCAAACCAACTGCAAATTCCAGGAGCACCCTGCTGCTGAGACCCTCACCTGCTGCCCCTTCCTCCTTCCAGCCCCTCCTGGAGAGCAGCTCGGGAGCTCCTGATCCCAAAAGCTCCAGGAAAAGCCTCCAATCCCTGAATCCCCCTGGAACAGGGACTGGGTGCCTGGGGCTGACAAGGAGGGATGGGAAGTTTGGGTGCTCTGGGGGCTCTTCCCAACCACCAGGAAACTTTACTCCTCTGCACGAGATGCTGGAAAAAAATTCTGTTGGAATTCACTTGATTCAGGGGCTAAAATTCGACATGAGAAAGGTGAAGGTCTGGACAGTGAACAATGATTAAGTGGTACCTCAAAAAATGAAATACACATTCACTGCATGATGGAAAGAGTTCAGACAACCAAAAGCAAAGAGAGAATTCTCCTCTTGTTTGGTTTTTTTTTTTTAGTCTGGGAATGTTGATGGAAGTAACCAACAAAGTCAGATGTAAAACAAAAATCATAAAATGATGAAAATTAACACTTGGGTTTTTAAAGGCCAGAGGAAGAAAATGAAGGAAAGGCACTTAGAGAACCCTGTGCCATTAAATGTATTTCAAATGTGACAGTCTGACCATCAAACTCTCCATCCCATATCCAAATTTGTACAGAAATAATCCCATATTCTCACACTGCAATAAATGGGAACTAAAATTGTTGTTGGATAGGAAGGGGGGGGGAGGGACCCAACCACAATAAAACTTCAAATCTCTCAGTTTTTCAGGCTGTAAATCTACCATGAACTCTTAGAAAACAGAAGATATTTAATGACATGAAATGCCTCCTGAAATAAGTGGATACTGATTAGGAAAGCTTTGAGAAAACCAGATTTAAATACTTGCCTTATGCAAGGTGTAATACAACTATTATACAATAGTTACACAACTATTTCTTTGCATTAGAAAAGAGGAAAAAGTTGTTTTTTAAAAAAAAAAAGCCAGACTTCAAAAGAGAGAACTTCATAACACCATAACTGGGCCAACTGGTTTTCCTTGCTTTATTAGCTTCTGTCACAAATTAAATGGAAATATTGGAGCAAAAGTTGGAGGGGGGGGGGGTTTCACGCACTGAGATTGTGGGGCAGCAATTAATGGAAGGGGAACTAAATATTCCTTAAGAGGTAAGTTTCTTGTCCTCATCATAAGGAGGATGAAAACCCAAGGACAGAAAATACGAGGTAAGTTCTTGTCCTCATCATAAGGAGGATGAAAACCCAAGGACAGAAAATACGAGGTAAGTTCTTGTCCTCATCACATGGAGGATGAAAACCCAAGGACAGAAAATACGAGGTAAGTTCTTGTCCTCATCACATGGAGGATGAAAACCCAAGGACAGAAAATACGAGGTAAGTTCTTGTCCTCATCACATGGAGGATGAAAACCCAAGGACAGAAAATACGAGGTAAGTTCTTGTCCTCATCACATGGAGGATGAAAACCCAAGGACAGAAAATACGAGGTAAGTTCTTGTCCTCATCACATGGAGGATGAAAACCCAAGGACAGAAAATACGAGGTAAGTTCTTGTCCTCATCACATGGAGGATGAANGTAACAGCTCCTCCAGCCCGTGCCCTGGGCTGATCCCCCAGCGTGGGCAGTGGGTGGAGGGGGATTCTGCCCCTCAGGTGAGCCCCCACCTGGAATTCTGCATCCAGCTCCGTGGGTGCCAAGGTAAGAAAGGCATGGAACTGTTGGAGCAGCTCCAGAGGAGGCCGTGGAGACGCTCCAAGGGCTGGAGCCCCACTGCTCTGGGAGAGCTGGGAATGTTCAGCTGGAGAGGAGAAGGATCCAGGGAGACCTTGGAGCCCCTTCCAGAGCCTAAAGGGGCTCCAGGAGAGCTGGAGAGGGACTGGGGACAAGGGATGGAGG
>WEKX01021467.1:309573-336789 GCA_013390025.1 Pitta sordida
CCGCAGAGGGCGCCGGAGGCGAGGCCGAGCCCGCCGGGGCTTCCCGCCCGCCCGGCGTGAGGGGAGGGACGCGGGCCGGGCTCGGCCCCTCGGAAAACCTCCCGGTGTCGCCGCGAAACGAGTTAAAAACGCACTGAAACGTCACCCGCTGTGGCGAGCTCGGGCTTTTCCTCGCGGAATTGTGGCCGGGGGTGTTTCTCCTCAGAAAAGGAGTTTAAAAACGCGCTGAAATGAAGCCGGTGTGGGAGCGTGGAGCTGCTGAGGGAGGGATCGTCTTCCCTCGGAATTGGTGTCCGTGGCTCTGTCTCATGCTCTCCTCGGAGAATCGATATGTTCACGCAAAAAAAAAAATAAAAAAAGCGACTTTAAAAATGCGCTGGAAATCACCCGATGTGGGAGCCTCGGGCTGCTGAGCACAGGCTCCTCTCCCTTCGGAATTGTATCCAGGGGTCTTCCCTCCCGCCTCCCAGAAAATAAATCTGTTCCCCTGAAATTAGTTTAAAATGCGCCAGGAATAACCTGGTGTGGGAGCCTCGAGCCACTGAAGGAAAGCTCCTTTCCCTTCAGAACCTTTGTCCAGAGACCTTTCTCATCCCTCTCTAAAAACCCACGTCCGTAATTCCCCAAGGAAACAATTTTTTAAATGTATTAAAAGTAGCCCGATGTGGAAGCTTCAGGCTGCTCAGGGAAGGCTCCTTTCCCCTTGGAACTGTGTCCAGGGTCTTGCTTATCCCTCTCAGAAAAGGAGCTAAAAATTCCCTGAAAGTCGCCTGGAGATTCCCCTCGGAACCGAGTCCTGGGGTCTTCTACATCTCCCTCTGGAAATAAAAACATTCCCCGTAAAACGAGTTTTAAAAGGCACTAAGAGTAACCTGGGGCTGCTGAGGGAAGACTCCTTTCCCCTCGGAATTGCACCAGTCTAAATCCGTGACGAGGGTTTGGGGGGTTTTTTTTAATTGTTTTTTTTTTTCTGGAATGCCCACAAAGATCAAAAAGTAGAGTGTGGCCTTTATCTAATACTTTAATTCTTACGTGTGATACTTTAATCTAGTCATTTCGCTTCACAGCCAGCCTCCTTGGAGAAATTAGGACGTGCTACTTGTTCCATTTGCTTTTTCTCCCTGATTTAATTTTTTTTTTCTCTTTTTTTTTTTTTTTTTTTAAATCTTGCGTTAAAAGGTGAAAATGAGGAGCCAAGGATCGGGAGGTGCCAAAGTCCCCTCAATAATCGAAATGTTGAGGATTTTACTTAAACACAGTGATTATGGAATTATGGAATGGTTTGGGTTGGAAGGACCTTAAAGATCATCCGGTGCCACCCCCTGCCATGGGCAGGGACACCTCCCACTGTCCCAGGTGATTCCAGCCTGGCCTTGGACACTCCCAGGGATCCAGGGGCAGCCACAGCTTCTCTGGGAATTCTATCCCAGCCCCTCACCACCCTCCCAGGGAACAATTTCTCCCTGATATCTAATCTAAACCTCCTCTCTTCCAGTGTAAGACCCTCACCCAAAGTCCCTCTCCAGGGATCCAGATGCCCGGGGAACGACAGGAACGTGGCAGGGGACTTGTGGGACCACCCCCGGTGTTAGGTGAGATGAAATCAGCCATGAAATTGCACCTGGGAGCACCAGGATTTGAGTGGTCCTTTCTCATTCCCCTCAGCCTGGAAGATTTGAAGGAACTTGAGGGTCAGGTTGGAGATTAGAAACACCATAATGAGTTATCAAATCTTGGAATATTTTTATTTTGTTTAGGTAGAAAGGGACTATCAAGACAGGAAAAAACAGTTCTGATTTTTTTTAACTCTTCCTCAGAACCCGTCTGGAGTAAGTGTACAGCACCTGAAAATAGGAGTTTGTGGACATTCCTTATCAATTAGTAAACAGGCTCTTAAGAATTCCTCCTCCTTAGACACCACCCCTGAGAAAACACAATTTTTTTGGCCGAAAAGAACAATAATAATGGGAAAAATTGGGGAAAAAGTAATAAGCAAAATACATAAAACTGAGAAGGAAAGAGCACAGTATGGAGAAATGAAAGCTAAGAGAGAAAATAATAAGGAGTTTAGAGAAATGAAGCGTGTAAAATAAACAGCAAAACAGAGCTCAATTCCTTCAACCCTGGTCCGCAACCCAAAGGGAAGTTCCCAAAGAAGTTCTTCTGGATGGGTTCCATCGTTCCTCACCCAGTTTAAAACATCAGGGATTTCTGGTCATCACAAGGAATTTCTTCATGGGAAGGGTTGTCCAGGGGGGTGGTGGGTCCCCATCCCTGTTGGTGTCCAAGGAAGCTCAACAGTGCTCAGGTCTTGTTGATAAGGGGCGATCAGTCAAAGGTTGGGCTTGACCTCGAGGGTCTTTCCCAACTTAATTATTCTGGGATTCTGAGAAAAGTCTTTCCTCAAAACCATGGAATTTTCTGGGGAAGACTCTTCCAGAAAAGAGCCTGTGTTACTTATCCTACAGGAAACATACTTGGAAGTTGTATCCTAGAAATCCTCCTGACACCCTTTCCATGATAAACACATTTATAGGAGGGCAGAACAGTTTTCTGTTCAAATCAGGCGCCCTGGAAATTTGTGGTTCTTTAAAACTTTTGCAGGTCAGGTGCCACAACATCAAGTGTTTCCCATCTGGGAACTTCACATCCTCCATTTCCAGCTTCCAGAGGAATTTGTTTTCCCTGTGCTTGAAAAGATGAAAAAGATGTTGTGTTAATTCAATCATCAAGTTTCCCTCACATCCAGAGGACCAGCACAGTCTCTTTAAAAGACTGATTGTAACAGAGTTGGATCTACCTACACCTGCTCAATGCACAGTTTTTGCTTTTCTTTAGGAATTCCTGGAAGAGTCAAAACCACTGGTTTTGATCCCTCCCAGCTCAAGATTTGGATTTGACTCCTCAATCCCATTAATACCAGGTCCTTCTTTGGATCCTCCTTTTGAGGCCACTTTGTTGTGTTTCTCCTGGTTAAAAGGAAAACTTTGCTCTTGCTGCCAGGAGAAATCTCCTTGTGCTGCTTCCAGAGGGGTGTTATTTATGAAGTTCCAACAGGTGATATTTGGAGTATCCTGACTCCACAAGTGCATGGATTCAGCAGCTTCACTCTGTTGGACCCTGCAGTTCTCCATCCCTACTTTTTTTTTAAGAGGCTGCAGGGCTCCCTATTCCCTCTTGCCAATGTCAGTGACTCCCACCCTTGTCCTGGGACTCCCAATCCACCTGCTGAACTGCCAGGGGGAGTTAAAGAGTCAACTTGGACAAGTCCTGGCTTCAGGTCTCAGGAACCCCCTAAAGAAAGAGTCTGGGGTAGGATCATGGAATCCCAGGATAGTTTGGGTTGGAAGGGACCTTAGGGATCATACAACTGGGACAGGGGCCATGAGCTTCCACCTTCCACTGCCCCAGGTGGCTCCAGCCTGGCCTTGGACACTTCCAGGGATCCAGGGGCAGCCACAGCTTCTCTGGGCACCCTGTGCCAGGGTCTCCCCACCCTCACAGGGAGGAATTCCTTCCCAATATCCCATCCAACCCTGCCCTGTGCCAGTGTGAACCCATTCCCTGTGTCCTGTCCCTCCATCCCTTGTCCCTTGGAAATAGTCTCTCTCCATCTTTCTAAACAACTCCATTCAGCTCCTGGGAGGCCACAATGAGGTCCCCACAAAGCCTCACTTCTCCAGCCTGGACAATCCCCCAAAAATGGTTATTGGGTGATCCATTGTTCAAGTTTGGATGGACTCGAATCATGAAAATGGTTTGGGTTGGAAGGGACCTTAAAGATCATCTTTTTCCATCCCCTGCCATGGGCAGCAACACCTTCCACTGTCCCAGGTGGCTCCGGCCTGGCCTTGGACACTTCCAGGGATGGAGCAGCCACAGCTTCTCTGGGAATTCTATCCCAACCCCACATCCTCCTCCCAGGGAACAATTCCTTCCCAATATCCCATCTAACCCTGCCCTCTCTCAGTTTGAAGCCATTCCCTGTGTCCTGTCCCACTATCTCTTGGAAATAGTCTCTCTCCATCTTTCCTGCAGCTCCTTCCTGTCCTGGCAGGACCTTTGGAGATGTGGGGAAAAGAACAGCACATGCTACTCACTCTGCAGAGAACTATGGATTTATCCTGGGCTGGGTGCATTGCAATGATCTCCGGTTTGTTCCTTTAATAATTCCAAATATTTGATCTGTTTCTCTGAGTAAAAGGGAACATTGTGCCGATATTTCCATTGAAATATTAAAGAGATCACAAAGATTTGTGAGTGGAAAACCAGACTGCAGCCCATCCTTGTGTACACACCATTTCCCCCCCCCGTAACTCCTTTACACTCCTACATCCAATTTTATTTTGTTATCCACCCACTAAACCTTGTGAGGCCTTTCTTCAGTTCTTCCCAGTCACCATCACAATTTGTCCTCTACCTTTCCTTTACCTCAATCCTCAATATCGTTCCAATCTTCCCCCTCTTCCCCCTGATTATTTGTCACGGCCCGGGTCCCTGCAGACCCCTCTTGTGATCTCCCTCTCCTATGAAAACTCACCTTTTATTGTTCTTTTATTTCTCTTTCCTCTCATCCAGCCAGTGTTTGATCCGTCCCGCTCTTGCTTCTTGCTGTATAAAAAGCTTTTTAAAAAAAATTATTTATATATTTATTTACTTTTAATCAGTTTGGGGCCCTTCAGGACAAGAAGGACATGGAGAGGCTGGAGGGAGTCCGGAGCAGGGGTGAAAATATTTCCACCTAAAATAATTCACCAGTTCAGAAACTGGACCCAACTCATCAGTTTTTCAGCGGTTTGGTTCAGAAATATTGTGAATATGTTTTATTTTCCTTATTTTCTAATTCATCTGAGAAGCAAGTAAAGCGCAGTGTAACTTTCAGTCAGTTCAAGCCCTTTTAAATTATCTAATGACAGTTCCCTTAAAAATTGTGCAATTTTTGCTGGAAAATCAGTTCATTCTTAAACACCTCTGAAATTCCTTGACCAATATCCTACTTTATGGGATTATTTTGTTTTATTGCACCTCTCTCAATTTCAAAATGACATAAAATCTTCCTTTCTTTAGTGTTTCTCTCTGGATTTTCCTCAGCTTGGTTTCATCCCAATTAGCTTTTCCCACCTTTTATTTATTTTGATGCCTTCTGTGGCCTTTTCTCATTAGTTCTTTGAAGTCCGGATATTTTTTAATGAAAAAGAAATTCCAGTGCAGCGGGAAATGTTTTAGAAATAAGATTTAATGTCTGTACAGCCCCTCTGTGTGGGACAGAGATTTTAATTTCTTCTTGATTATCCTCCTCCTTTCTGAGACATTCAGAGGCACCACCACTCCTGTGGCTCAGAGCTGGGATTTGCTGGGATTCCTCCACCAAAGATAAGGAATTTTAATTTACTTCCTGTTGTTCAGTGTCTTCTCAGTTATGTCTTCCAGTAACTCCTGGGTGTTTCTTGGGAGGAAAAGAACAGCCCAGAAATCTGATTGTTCTAAACAATCTCAATGTATTTGTTCAAATAATATCCCAGAAATGATCAGGTGGGAAGGTGGAAGGTGCCCCCTTAAATTCCCTTCCAAATTGCCCCATTCCATGAGGATTCTGTGATGAGCAGCTGCATCCAGAAAGCAAATTATGTATCACTCAGATAATTTTTCCAATGAGTTTCAGTTTAGGTTCATTTGCTCTTAGAGTTGTTCTTTCAGTTCTGGTTCAGACTCAGAAAAAAAGCCACAAAAACCCAACACAAATCCCAGAAAACAGGAGGAATAAAAGAACTTTAAGGGAGATAAATGTCCCGTGTGGGCCAGGCAGAGGCTCCATCCCAGTGTGGGCACAGCTGCCTTCCCACCTCCAGCCTGGGGGCACCAATATTCCACTGAGAAACCCCTTCCCCCTTTAGCTGAGATTTTCTGAAGGAATCCCCATTCCCAAACCGAGCCTGGAATTGTCAGTGTCACCATTTGTCCAAATTTGGGGTGGATTTTTCAAGTGGACGGACGCAACGGGCTCCTGACAATGAGAGGCTTCTGTGCCAGAAATTCCAGCCTTGGACTCTTTCACTCATTTTGCTGAAAGCTTCCCAAACCTTCCCAAACGAAGTGGAAACTCTGCCCAGGATAAAATGTAACTTGGATCAAGTGTTACTGGAGAGGGAGTTTTCCATGGGCATGGAGTGGCAGGACAAAGGGGAGGTGGAATTAGGGCAGATTTAGGTGGGATATCGGGAAGGAATCCTTCCCTGAGAGAGTGGGGAGGGGCTGGAATTCCCAGAGAAGCTGTGGCTGCCCCTGGATCCCTGGAAGTGTCCCAGGCCAGGCTGGAGCCACCTGGCACAGTGGCAGGTGTCCCTGCCCATGGCAGGGGTGGCACCGAGTGACCTTTAAGGTCCCTTCCCAAAGCACTCGGTGATTCCACGATCCAAAAGCGCCCCGAGGGTGCTGAGCTGTCCTGGATTAGGACACGGATTCCTTGGGATCCCGGTGCTCCTGAGGGTTTGTTTGTGGGCTCTGTGTTGCTGAGCACTCCCACAGCCTGAACCAACAGGAGCTTTTGCTGGACGTGAGGCTCCAGTTCCTAGAAATGAGTAACTGAAGTACCTTGGAAAAAAGTTTTCCAAGAAAAACAGTCGATTGTGAAAGCGACGGCAAAAAAAAATCCACGTGCTCAGAAGCAAATGTTCTGTCCAGGGCTCGTGTTTTCCTCTTTGGAGTTTTCCTTGGTTGGGGTGAAAAATAAAATATAAACCCATCCCTCTTTACCTACCCCACAGTAACTAATAACACTAATTAGCTAAATCACTAACACTAATAATCCTAGTTAAATGCTCCTTTCTCTGGCCACTTTCCCTCTCTTCCCTGAAACGTGGGATGATTTGGATCTCTCACTTTTTTTCCCCCAAACAAGAGGAGCACACACTGGGTTGTGCCAGTTTTTCTGTCAGGAATGTGCCAGAGGTGGGTCCCAGCACTGAAGGGATGAGGAGGAAGAGGACAGAGCCACATCCAGGGATTCCCACCGCAGACAGGAGCTGCATTTGTTGGTTTTAACTCAAAACGTATCTTTAGATTGGTACCTCTAAAGACCAACCTGTGAAAAATGCAGTGATTTACATGAGACAATGAAATTAAATACAGGGAGTTTGGAGTCTCTGAAAGGTTTATTCATTCTCGGATTTCTGGAGGCATTTGCGTTCCCTGTTTTCCATAATGCCGCCCGTTCCCTCGGTGTGTTTGGAGCATCTGAAGCCTGCCTGGAAAACAGAATTCCACCGACAACCCCAGCGTGGTCTGGGTTGGAAAGGACCTTAAAGACCATCCCATTCTACCCCCTGCCATGGGCAGGGACACCTCCCGCTGTCCCAGGCGGCTCCAAGCCACATTTCCAAGGGACAACTCCCGGAATTCCCTGTCTGTGGATGCGCCTGGAAGGGACGGAAGGAATCCTCAGGATTCAAACTGCACCAGCCCAGGTGTTCCTGTGCTTCAGCGTTTTAAGGTGAATTTCCCTGCCGTGTGTTTTGCAAGGCGTTGCTTGCAGTGCCTTCCTAAATTTATCCTACAGTTTCCAGGGAACATTTGAGGACAGAGGCCGGGACGTGTTTGGAAATTCAATGTGATGAATCACGTGTGTAATTAGAGCGGGGACAAGCTCGCTCCTCGTACACGTCTGTTCCTGCGGCCGTGCAGCGCAGGCGGAGGGATCAGTGTAAGGACATCGAAGCCTTTCCCGGGCTCCCATTGTCACCGCCTCGGCCACACACACACAGTCGCGACAGGCGACACCCGCCTACGACTCCCATCAGCCCCCGCGGCGCTCCCCGCCCGCAGGTGGTGCCCGGGGCGCGCAAAGCACGCCGGGAATTGTGGTCCCGGGCCCGCCCCGCCCGAGCGTTGCCGCGACAACGGCGCAGTGGGCGGGGCCTGGCGGGAAGCGGCGTCAGCGGCTGGGAAGTGACGGGAGGCCCCGCCCCCCGCGGTCACGTGAGGCGCGATGGGGACGGCGCTGGACGTGAGGGTGAAGCGGGCCGGGAAGGTCTATCGCGATGGGGTGCGTGTGTCGCGGGGCCGCGACGGTGGGTCCCTGCTCTGCTCAGCACGGGCATCCCCTGTGCCCGCCGGGCGTTCCGGGATCCCCGCACTCCCTGTGTCTCTCACCGGCAGAGGCAGCGGCAGTTCCTCGGGAAGCGGAGTCGTTCGCCCTCTCCTGTCGGCGGGGCCGGCGGCTTTCCCGGTGTCCGGAGCTTCCCCTCAGCCTCTTCCCGGAGCTTTCCCTGTGTCCGGAGCTTCCCCTCAGCCTCTTCCCGGAGCTTTCCCTCCTCCCCAACCCCGGCACAACTTCCCAAGAGTCTCCTGTAACCAGCTCCGGGAATTTGGGAATTGTCTTTGGGATTCAAAGATGCTTCCCATAGAGAGGCCAGAGGGAAGGGAAGGGGAGGAAGGAAAATACTGTCTGTGCCACGTCATTTTATAAATGGGTCTTATTTATTTATTTATCTGTTTCCCCTTGACTCGCTTTGTATCACTTTTAATTGATTTTTAAAGTTTTTTTTCTCCCTGCCTTTAAGCTGAAATGAAGATATTTCTGGTCAGCCAAGGTGTCAGTTTTGTTTGTTTCTTCCGCTTTAACTCCGGGTGAGAGGGTTTATGTTTTAGTTCATGGACTAAGCCTGGAATTTGGGCTGAAAACATGGAGATGGAAGAGCTGTGCACCAGGAATTTTTAACGGGAATATTGTAGGGGCAGAAAGGAGACGCAGATTTTCTGGTCAGGCGTGGAATGGGTGCAGGTTTGGGGATCTTTGGGGGGAAATTGACTGGTATTTGTAAGCTTCAGAAATAGTAACATTTGCAGGACAGACATAATTGACTTTACACCCCATCGAAGAGAAACAACCCATTGCACAGGAGCTCCTTGGGTAAATGCAACAGGGTCTTCTCCAGGATTTTTCCCTCTCTCCCCCCTGGTGGCTTTGAAAAGATTTTTGTGAGAGTCATGGGATGATCTGGGGGGGAAAAGGGACTTTAAAATCCATCCAGCCCCACCCCTGCCATGGACAGGGACACCTCCCACTGCCCCAGGTGGCTCCAGCCTGGCCTGGGACACTCCCAGGGATCCAGGGGCAGCCACAGCTTCTCTGGGAATTCCATCCCAGCCCCTCCCCACCCTCCCAGGGAACAATTCCTTCCCAGTCCCTGCCCAATCCTTCCTTCTGTCTCTGCACTCTGTATCAGTTTGAAGCCATTCCCTGTGTCCTGTCCCTCCATCCCTTGTCTCAAGTCTCTCTCCATCTCTCCTGTGGCTCCTTCAGCTCCTGGAAGGCCACACTGAGGTCACCCCAAAGCTTCTCCTCTCCAGGCTGAACATTCCCAGCTCTCCCAGCCTTTCCTCCCAGCAGAGCTGCTCCATCCCTCTGCTCATCCTGGGGCCTCCTCTGGTCTCTCTCCAGCAGCTCCATGTCCTTCCTGGGCTGGATCCCAGGGCTGGAGCAGCTCTGCAGGTGGGGGCTCACCTGAGGGGCAGAATTCTGAGCCGTTTTTTCATTCCTGAAGAAAAGGTGAAAGAAAAATTCCTGTTTAACTTCAAGCCATCCTCCTTTCTGCCCTCAGGACGTGCCCCTTTCCCGTGAGGAGCTGTGTAGGAACAGGTTGTTGCTGTGTTGGGAATCACTGTTACTAAAGCACTTCACATGTCCAGGGTTGTCCTTGCTTCCCGTGGTCCAGCTGAGCCCGTTTTTCCCAGCAATCACCTAATTGCTTGTGCTAATTAAGGCCCGTTAGCAAAGCAGTGCAGAATTTAGGTCAGCTTTTCTTCCCTGGCCCTTTGTGCTCCTGCCTCCTCTTCTGGCACTTCCCACTTGCTGCAGATGCTCTTTCCAGGCTCCCAGCCTTGGTCCCAATTCCAGATATTCTCCTGCACTTCCCAAACAACCCCCCCCACTCCCCAAGCCATTTTTGTCCTCCTGTGCCACCAGCAAAGACAAAAGGCTGCCAAAATTCCAGTAGAGAGCCCTGGTTTGGGCTGGTTGGAATGTCTGATTGCCTTGGGAGGAACTGGAGGGAAGGTTCTCCCCAAGGAGCCCTTTCCAGGTGGGAATGTCCGACGTGGAGCTCGGGATGGGAGTGGATTCCCTGCTGTAGGAGACCACAGGGAATGGGGAGTGAGTGGTTTGTCCACCTGTTTCTCTGTGTTTCATTCTAACAGATGGAATGGAACTTGTGTTACCTCATCACTGCTGAGCAGAGAGGGGGTTTCATCTTCCTGGAGAGGAAGATCGTGAGATTTTGGGAAGATGTTGGAGCTCAGGCCTGTTCTCCTGCAAAGAGGAGGATGGCGTTTTTAAGGAAAACCAACCAGAAGTGCAGAATGTTCCTACATTCCTTCAGCACCAGTTTGTCGTTCCTGACAGGGTTACATTGTTCTTTGCGAACAGATTCAGGCCAACACCTCTAGGAAAAAAAATGGATTTTTAGAAATGTTTTCTTCTGTCCCATTAGGAAATTCTCTCTGGAGTCGTGGTCATCACCAGCAAGGACACAGTCCAGCACCAGGGAATCTCCTTGACCATGGAGGGGTCAGTGAACCTGCAGCTCAGTGCCAAAAGTGTGGGGGTGTTCGAGGCTTTCTACAACTCTGTCAAGGTAAGAGCTGCTCAGGTTCATGGGTTCAGCACAAAACCTCAAATTAAATCTTTCCTCAGTGGCTCTGGGCTGGTCAAAGCTCTTCATGGCTTGGAAGTGGTGGGGAGCAGGGAAATGCTCAGCAGGAGATCACGGATCACAGGCTGGGAGGGACCTCAGCAGGGTCATCCCAGAGCATGTGGCACAGGAGCGTGTCCAGAGGGCTCTGGAATGTCCCTGGTCAGGGATATGGGGTGACATGTTGGGGAGGGAACTTGCACTGCTGGTGGAGTTTTCTTTGGGGCTGAAATACACTGAGATAGTTAAAAATGGTCCCTGGGTTGGGATGGCCTTGGATCATGGAATTACAGACTGCTTGGGGTTGGGAGGGACCTTAAAGCTCATCCAGTGCCACCCCCTGCCATGGGCAGGGACACCTTCCACTGTCCCAGGTGGCTCCAGCCTGGCCTTGGACACTCCCAGGGATCCAGGGGCAGCCACAGCTTCTCTGGGAAACCTGTGCCAGGGCCTGCCCACCCTCCCAGCCAGGAATTCCTTCCCAATGTCCCACCTATCCCTGCCCTGCTCTGCCTCAGCTTAAGGTGATTCCCCCTGTGTCCTGTCCCTCCAGCCCTTGTCCCCAGTCCCTCTCCAGCTCTCCTGGAGCCCCTTTAGGCTCTGGAAGGGGCTCCAAGGTCCCCCTGGATCCTTCTCTTCTCCAGTTGAACCCCCCCAGCTCTCCCAGCCTGTCCCAGAGCAGAGGAGCTCCAGCCCTTGGAGCATCTCCACGGCCTCCTCTGGACTTAGTCCAGCAGCTCCAGGTCCTTCTTGTTTTGGGGGGCTCCAGACCTGGGGAAAACAATTCAAAATTCCAGAGAGAAAAGAAGTGTCATCTCCAAGCAAAACTCCACTTCCCAAAGCACTGGAGGTGCTCCTGTCAAGCTCCATAAATAGATTTTGGTCATTAGTGTGACACAACCACCAACCAGATCCCAGATTGTTCTGCTGAGGAAAAATGTTTTTATTTCCTTCCACTGTACAGAAACATCACAGCACTGTGTGTCCTGGAGATTCTGGAAACCCAGGAAGTCTGGTAGAGTTCAGTGGATGTTTTTGATTCTCTGTTCCAACCTCTTTAAATATCTCCCTTTGCAGCCCATCCAGATAATTAACAGCACCATTGAAATGGTCAAACCAGGGAAGCTTCCCAGTGGCAAGACAGAGATTCCCTTTGAATTCCCTCTGCACGTGAAGGGGAACAAAGTCCTGTACGAGACATACCACGGGGTGTTTGTTAATATTCAGGTGAGGCAAAGAAAATGGGGATCTCTGTCTGCACAGAGTGCTCTGAAGCACCTCTTAACCCGTGCAAAATGAGGGTGAAGTTTGGTGATGGAAGTTTTCCCAGCACAGCAGATGTTTTGAAGTCCTTCCCATCGTTTTTTTCCCCACGGAACATCTGTTGTTTGTGGTGGGGGTGTCAAAAATGGGGCTGAGGTGCTTCCCCACATCCCAAATAATTCGCTGTGATTATCAGCATCAGATGGTTTAAGGCGCACTTTAATGGCCCAGATTTGGTTTGTTGTGACATTCTCGCTCTGCCCTGTGCAGCTTCTCTTGACTAATTTGGGATAAAATGCAATTAAAAAAATCAAACCTTTAGATTTCAGCTGAATTTAAGTCTGGCTCTTCTGAAGAGGAAAATGTCCCACTGAGGTCCTGCTTAAGAGACACTTCCCAAGCCACTGTCCAAGACCTGGGTGGTTTAATTAAGCCTCTCCTGCTTGATCTGGAGATTAGTTGTGGGTTCAGGTCCCTGTTCTCACGCAGAGACCACTTAATTAAACACTGAGAGGGAAATTTGGGGCCGTGGTGGAGAGGTGAGGAAGCCAAATCCCTGCTCTGAGGGCACCTCTTTGGAAATCCCACCTCTGTAAAGAAGAAATAAAAAATAAAACAACCCCCCTCACTCCCATCCCAACAAATTCCCTGGTTTTTAAGGCTTTGTGTGGAGTGTTACTGGGATAACCGAGTTTTCAGCCACTGGTTTATGGCTGAAATGGTTTATTTTATGGTTTATTTTAAGGAGGAAATGGAAGCAAATTAACCTCCTTGATTTTACTGCAAACTGCTGCTTGTAAGCTCAGCTGTGTGGCTAAAGACAGTTCCCCATTAATTACCCACAAAACTGTCACCACTTCAAGCCAATCCCACAGGAAATTCCAAATTAAAGGGGCTGTGACCACGTGCATTGATTATCCCTTATCCAAAGGAGGGGGAAAAGCAGGACCAGGCTCACCCTTGGCTGGATTTAAGAGCAGGAACAAAAAAAGGTGAGAAGTTAAAAGAGAGAGAATAAATCTCAACTAAAGGTCTTGTTTTTCCTGTGCCATCCCACCCCTCCCAGTACACCCTGAGGTGTGACATGAGACGCTCCCTGCTGGCAAAGGACCTGACCAAGACTTGTGAGTTCATTGTCCACTCCCTGGTAAGTGACAACCTGAGGTTTTTCCCCCTATTTAAAGTGGAAGTTTAGGAGGTTAAAACTCCAAGGGTTAAAGGAGGGTCATCAAATCCAACTCTTGGCTCTGCCCAGGACGCTCCAAGGATCCCACAATGCTATCCAGAGTGAAGGGGAAAGGTAGGAGTAAAGGAAGGAAAATGTAGGAGTAAAGGAAGCAAACCCCAAAACAACCCCAAGGAGCTGCTCCTGGTCAGAATAACCTACTTCTCTTCTGGTTTTAAAGAAGATCTTGCAAAGGATTTGGGTTTTCAGATGGTTTTCCACAGTCCCTCCCCTCACCCAGCACCACCAGAGTCACCCCTAATCCCTGTCCCTGAGGGCCACATCCAGACCCCTCTGGGACACTCCCTGGGACTCTGATTCCAATCCCTGACCACACTTGTAGGGAAAAAATGATCTCCAATATCCAATCCTGGAGGGCTGAGGTTTGATTCTCTCCCAGGAAATGCTTTGCTGGTTGTTATTGATCAAATTTGGGTCTGATTTACCTTAGGCTGAGGGCAGCACACACCTCATTAAATATCCCCTTTTTTCCATCTACAACTTCCCGGAACATCCTGTTTGTGTCGTTCCTTTGAGCTCCTCACAGGCCACTAAATATTCAAACCTTTTCTCTTCTGCCCAGTGGTGGAAACATCATTTTAGTTCTCTTTTGTAAAGGTTTAGTTTAGAGTTCTAAACAAGTTTCCTGTTGGCAAGGTTTCATTATTTCCTTAAAGCACATCATGCCCCATTGCTGTGGACTGGGAGTGTGTTCCTGCTTTTCCAGCTGCTTCAGAGCAGCCAACTTGTTTTCTTTGGGAATATTCTCACAGCTTGACTCTCTCCTTCCCTGCAGTCCCAGAAAGGGAAGCTGCTGCCCAGCCCTGTGGACTTCACCATCACTCCTGAAACTTTGCAAAATGTCAAAGAGGTAAAAGGAATATTTTTTTTCTTTAATTCTGTTATTTCAAATGTAACGTTGGTGTGGTTCTGAGTGAGAGCAGAGGGAGGATGAAGTGCTGCCCTGCAGTTAATCAGCTTTTTTCTCCTCTTCCTGACTTTTGTGAGCATTGAAGGGATTCTGCCTCATCTCTCACGTCGTGGTGACCAATTTAAGGTGGAAATTTGTTCAGGAATCATGAGATATTTTTCTTCTTTTCCTGAGTGAAAGATGGCAGTGAAGCAAGGGAGAACATTCTATGAACTGGGTAGCCCAAAGACTTTAAAAATGTACATTTGGATCCTTGGTTGTGTCTGTTTTTACAACCCTTGGGAAGCCTCGAGGAGGGCAGGGTTAGATGAGATACGGGGATATTGGGAAGGAATTCCTAGATGGGAGGTTGGGGAGGGGCTGGGATGGAATTCCCAGAGAAGCTGTGGCTGCCCCTGGATCCCTGAAGTGTCCCAGGCCAGGCTGGAGCCACCTGGGACAGTGGAAGGTGTGGGCAGAGGGTTGGAACTGGATGATCTTTGGGGTCCCTTCCAATCCAAACCCTTCTGGGATCCTGTTCCTGCCAGTCTCCCTCCTTGCCTGTGGCATTCCAGCTCCTGGATGGACTGTAGGAACCGAGTGCTGTCAGTTCATCCCAGGAAAAGTCCATCCATGGGGTGGCCAGAAGGAGCAGGAAGGATCCATGACAAGGGGGAGGCATCCCAATGCAGACGGAGGAATTCCTGAACTCACTGAGTTCTCACCTTTGGGAACCTCAGGACATTTCCCCCACCAGGTGGTTCATTTTTCCCTCGGTCTGCTCTTGCAGTGGCGCCTTTCTCTCCCCCCCTCCCGTGTTTCAGAGAGCCTCCCTACCCAAATTCCTGATCCGGGGGCACCTCGACTCCACCAACTGTGTGATCACACAGCCCCTGACCGGGGAGCTGCTGGTGGAGAGCGCCGAGGCCGCCGTGAAGAGCATCGAGCTGCAGCTGGTGCGGGTGGAGACCTGCGGTGAGTGTCCCTGTCCATGGTGGCTGCAGGAACAGTTTGTACTTCAGGAACAGCCCTGAGGCCAATTTAAGGAATTTCGTGATCCTTAACTGGCAGCCCCAAGTTTTTTCCCCCCACCCCAATCCCGGTGTAGCTTTGTTTGCTGCTTTCCCTCACTCCTTCCCCTTTTCCCTCCTCTCCCTGCTGCTCTCCTGCCTTTCCCAGGGTGTGCTGAGGGTTATGCCAGGGATGCCACGGAGATCCAGAACATCCAGATCGCCGACGGGGACGTGTGCCGGGGCCTCCCCATCCCCATCCACATGGTGTTCCCCCGGCTCTTCACCTGCCCCACCCTGGAAACAACCAACTTCAAAGTGGGTGAGTGGGGAGGAGTTGCTGCTCCGTGTGTGTGAGGGGGTTAATTTTCCATCAGCTGATGGGATAAATCCTGCAGGAAGATCCAGGGAATTCCATGTGTCTCCTTGTTGAGGTTTCCTGAATGGGATTATGGGTTCTGTTGGATTTTAGAGACTGAGGAAATCCAGCCTGAATCCTTCTAATCCCAAATTGTGCAGCCATTCAGCAGCTCCTAAGGAAATTCCATGAGCAAGGGACAGGAGCAGCAGTGGGAGGCAGGGCATTTTCCCTCTGTGATCAGAAACTTGAGGGATAGTCCAAGAATCAAATTCCTTGGGTTTCTCCCTTCTTGTTTCCCCACTCTCCTGCTGGAAGCCCTGGGGGGTGACACCACCTGCTGATTGTTGCCAAAATCCAACATTTCTCTTAAATGCTCTTTTTAAATATTTTTTTTTCTCCCTTGTTCAAATTATGACTCTGAGACTCACTTGTATTTCTTCCCTCCATCCTGCTGCAGTCTCAGAATGTGCAGTGAGTTC
Source organism: Pitta sordida (assembly GCA_013390025.1). NCBI lineage: Eukaryota > Metazoa > Chordata > Aves > Passeriformes > Pittidae > Pitta > Pitta sordida. Next base: position 325,510 of record WEKX01021467.1, read on the forward strand.
CCCCCAAAACACTGATATTCCTCATTTTGTCATTGTCCAATCCATGAATCCAGAGGAATCCCAAAGACCAGAGCAAGGCAGGGATCTCCAGGAATGGTCCCAGAGTTCAGTGTCCGTGGCAGGATCCAGCTCCTTACAGAATTCCCCCTTTTCCTTTCCCCTCTCCCAGAGTTTGAAGTGAACATCGTGGTCCTGCTGCACGACGACCATCTCATCACTGAGAACTTCCCCCTGAAGCTCTGCAGGATGTGAAGCCCCAGAGGAGAATCAGGGGAAGGATTTACTGGAAAAGGCCAAAATTCCTCAGAGGAAAAAGCGAAACTTCAGCTGGAAGCACCTCCCTCCCTCCCTCCTGCCTGGGGTAAAATTCCCAAGTTTTCCTCAGGCAAATCCTGAAGGAATGACCCTGTAGTTACTCCATCCTTACACACGTTGTACAAAGTTTCTTATTTTTTAATACTCCTTCCAAAGTCCTTTGAAGACCCTCCCCTGACTAAATCCTGTTCCATCCCTACTGGAAAGGTTTGGGAATTGTGACAGGTGGGACCAGGATCACAAGTGATGGGAAGTAACACCCTGGAGATTTTGGGCAAATTGGGAACACGAGGAGGAATAAATTAAAGTGTTGGGAATTGTGCAGCCTAAAGGAAAAGTGGTTCAGCAAGGAGTGACCTTCTCAATTGTGAGTTTTCCATTAATTTCCCTGGAAATTAAGAGTGGAAAGATGATCCACCTGAAATGGGGGAATTAGGAAAACTGCCAAAAGTCCCTTCCTTTGGCTTTATCCAGCTGCAGGACAATGGAATTCCACCCTTGGCTCTGGGTCTGGCATCTCTGTTTTGGGCAGGAACAGCTGAAATTTTTATTTTAGTGTCTTACAGAGGGGGAAAAAAAGATGCCATTTATTGCAACTCAGCACTTTCCGTTAAGGCCAGGGAGTGGTAGAGGGTGATTTTTGGGAACTGCCACCTCCTGCTGCCCCCCAAGGGATGTGGAAAGAGGGACCTGGATTGGGGCAGCAAAGGGAATTGTGGAAGAGACGTGACACAAAGCCCCAGCCCTGCAGGAGCTGCTGCAGTTATTTCTGGGTTTTATTCAAGTGCCAATTAATACACTGGTTAGTCACAGAGTAAGGTTAAAACTTCAGCTGGAGGATAAAGATCCCTGGGGGTGAACAAGTGATTCCTGGGCACAGCTGATTTCCAGGTGGATTTGCAGGCTCTAGTCCCTCGGTTTTGGGGCTGTTCAGACAAACATGACGGTGCTGAAGGTGCTGGAATCCTTCATTCCAGAGGAAGGGAATGTGTTGGCTGGTGCAGTTCTGCTGGTCCTCCTTGTCTGTGTGGAATAAATGTCAGGGGAAACTCCCTCTTTGCAGGAATGAGGCACTGGCCTTTCCAGTCGAACAGATTTGGTACTTCCCAATTAAAATCCAAGAGCAGTTTTATGTGCTGGATCTTGGGGGTTGTGCCTCGATGCCAAGTGTTAAATCCCAGCTGAGCCCGAGCTCTGTCACCACTGCCAGTAACTCCAGGGTTGTGTTCCCAGGTTTGGCCTGGCCTAGAGGGATTTGTTCCATGCAGGGAGCTCGGGGAAGTCTTCGGGGAGGAGAGCGTGGACACGGCAGATGGGGCAGGTGCTGGAATGTTCCTTGAGCCACGGTCTGATGCACTGCCAGGACAGGGTGGGAAGAGGAATTCAGGTAAATCTGTCAGGAACGGTCACTAACAGGGAAACACTTCATCATCTTACTGCAGTTTGGGATTAGGAACTCACAGACAAACCCTGAGGAATTCCTGACTTTCCTACTCCATGAACTTCCCTGATGAGTTGCAGGGTTTCCAGGGATATCCCATTCCCGAATTGCTGCAAACAATCCACATTCATTCCCTGAAGAACCACCTTAAACTCACTCGGCTGAATGATGGTTTGACTTTTAAAACACCCAAATCTTCCTGACACAAAGTGTCTCCAGGGCAAGTCTGGGATACAAAGGATGGAAAAGCAAATTGTGCCTGGAGGGGGAGTGGAGAGCTCGGGAACAAGACAAAGAACTTACCTCTCTGTGGAAATGGTGGCCACATTCCAGTTCACAGGAATCACTGCTCAGCTCGTCGTGGCAGATCGTACAGGGATCCTCGCTGGACACCTGCACGTGGAACGGGCCAGCAGCAATTAATCACCAGACTGTACTCCCTTAATGAGTTTATTAACTTGAACCGAATCTATTTCAGCTTTTTAACACAAAATAACTAAAGCAATTATTTTTCTCCAGCAGTATTTCATGTCTTGTAGGAAGCACAAGGCAACGACTTCCCTGCAACAACAGAAAACTTACAGCATTGTCCTGTTTCTTCCATTTGGCTTTAGGTGTTGCTCCAACATTCCCCCAGGGCTGGAGGTTTCCCTGAGGGGGGTTTTTACTCGAGGTGTTTTTAGGTGCAGGCCCAGCCCTGCGGGGAATGGGGGCATTTCCTTCCACAGGCAATTCCCGACTCCGTGTCCCGGCCTGGGCTGCGGGAGCTGAACTCGGTGCCTGGACAGACAAGGAAAAGAACCTGGGAGTTGTGGGTATTTCCAGAGGGACACGAGGGGCAGGTGATGTTCTCTGGGGCTGTGCTGCTCTGTTCCCTGGGAGAAGCAGCAGCTCCAGCCCCACAGTACCTGGCTCTGCTGGTCCAGGATCAGCTCCGTCACTTGGTTGAGGATTTCATCGGAGCTCAGCCCCGACAGAGTGTTCCCGTTCCTTCTCTGCACCTCCCTGATGAAGCCAGTGAAGGCAGCACTGCAGGGACAGGGAGAGCAGGGATCACTGATTGCCAGCACCACTGGAGATCACTGGAGCTTCCCCTTTTCATTCCCGGCAGGAGAGCCTGGAGAGGAACTCCTCCCACTGACTGCAGCAGGTCCTGCTTGGTAACCAGGATGTGCCTTAACCACAACCTCAAGAATCAGAATCCCAGACTGGTTTGGAGTGGAGGGACCTTAAAGCCCATCCAGTGCCCCCCCTGCCATGGGCAGGGACACCTTCCACTGTCCCAGGTGGCTCCAGCCTGGCCTGGGACACTTCCAGGGATCCAGGGGCAGCCACAGCTTCTCTGGGAATTCCATCTCAGCCTCCCCCACCCTCCCAGGGAACAATTCCTTCCCAATATCCCATCTGACTGTCACCTTGAAGCCATTCCCCCTCATCCCATCCCTCCAGGCCTTTGGAAACAAAACAAAGTCAATTCTTCTTTCATTTAATCCCTGGATGTCCAGAACTCATCACACTCATCCCAACACATACCTGCTGTGGTTTGGGAATATGCTCTGCAGCTGGGCAAGAATGTTTTCAAATGCCTTTCGAAGCTTTTTGTTGTTTGGGAGCCCAGGAGGCCTCGATTGCAGAGCTGTGGTGTCCTGGTGCTTGGGACTTGCAGGAATTGCTGCCGGCTGGGAGGAGGAGAGTTTGTTGGAGGATGATCCCTCGGGAGGAGGGTTGGGATGTGCTTTCCCAGATGCTCCGCTGGGAGGCTCAGCAGGGCCAGCGGCTGCCCTGGCTCCAGACTGGGCTGGACCTGGAGCCTCAGCCCTGGAAAAGGCCAGGAGGGAACTGGGATGTGCCAGAGCTGAGGAACAGGTGACAATGGCTGGGTCACTGAGGGCAGGGCTGGCTGGGATGGCCTGGGAAACAAAGAGAGGTCACAGGAGAACAGTGAGTAAATCCAAATCTGGTGCTGCCAAACCAGTGGAAGGTCACAGTTTAGCCCAAGAGCTCCCCAGGATAAGCAAGTCTGACCCTTCACATGTGAAGTTTTTCCTTCACATTTCTCTTTCATTTCAAAGAGATTCCAAATGCAGAACTCGAGGCTCAGAAATTGCTCTTTCCCAGCCTGGAGAGTGGTGGGGATTAAGTTCTGTGCATGTTCTGTGTCAATATGGAGATACTTAAAACAAGTAGGGAAGGAAAAGCCCCTTCCAGAGCCTAAAGGGGCTCCAGGAAAGATGGAGAGAGACTTGAGACAAGGGATGGAGGGACAGGACACAGGGAGTGGCTTCCCACTGCCAGAGGGAGATTGGGAAGGAATTCCTGGCTGGGAGGGTGGGGAGGGGCTGGGATGGAATTCCCAGAGAAGCTGTGGCTGCCCCTGGATCCCTGGAAGTGTCCAAGGCCAGGCTGGAGCCCCCTGGGACAGTGGAAGGTGTCCCTGCCCATGGCAGGGGTGGCACTGGGGGATCTTTAATGTCCCTCCCAGCCCAAAGCTTCTGCCATCCCCTGACTGAGGTTCTACAGGAAAACCAGGATATGCAGAACCATTTTGCTGTTCCACAGCCCCTCAAAGCCCCTAAAGTGCATTTGGAGTCCTTGGGGAAGGGCAGATCCTCACCAAGGCAGCGGCAGGAGGAGGAATATCCACAAGTTCCACTTTGGTGAGGGAAATCTGGGCCCCACTTTTCACCAGCTCCATTTTTTCATCGTACTCGGCCTGGAGAGAGAGAAAACCCAAACCATCATCACCCTCCTGACTGCAGATCCTTCACTTCACAGTCACATTGCAGCTTTTCACAGGGTTTGCTGTTATTTAAGCACTTCCACGGATCCCTCGAGTTCAAGGAATAGGAAAGAACCAAGAACTCAGAGTTAATGTGGGATCCAAAGCCCTGGACAAAGAACTGAAAATAGTCACTGAATATATTCATTGGGAATTAACAGGTTGGACTTGAAACTCTGCCTTTATTTTGTAATTAAAAATTACTTCGGTGCTTTAAGGACAAACTATTGGTGTTTAAAAAAAAAAATAAAAGGAAAATGAAGATATTTATCCTGTTTTAATTCCCAAAACTTGCGGAGAGAAACGAAGCCTTACCTCTGTTTTTTCCAGTTGTTTCTTTACATTGGAAATAAAAGTTTTCCAGGAATCCACCTGTGACTTGAGCACAGGTGCTGAGCTGGGGAAGGAGTGAAGGTTTGCAGTTAAAAACTCCCAACATTGCCATTGTTTTTCTTTCAGACCAGTGTTGCACGAATTCCTCCCTCACCAATTAACCCCAATTTCAAGGGATTTCAAGTTAAAATCAGTTAATTAGTGGTGCACTTTTGTATTACTGTTTTAGCTTTAAAATCTATATAAATATTCTATTTTTATTATACATAAATATTATTAAGAAACCTCCAAACTACAGGTGAGTTTTAATGCAGCTTTTCCTCATAAGTTTTTTTAGTCTTTCAAACTCAACAAGATAAAAGATAAAAAAGCAGGAAAAATATTATTTAACATTAAAAAAATAAATCGAGTATTTCACCACAATAATAATTGGGACTAAGCACTTGGTTGTTGTATTTAACTGCAATTTCTGGTGCATTTAACTCCCATTTGAGGTGTAAATTCTCTGTACCTGCTCAGGGTCTTCAGCATCTGGAGATTTGCTTCTGCTTTGGCAATTTTACCTTTGAGCTTCCAAACTTCTGTTTCCTTCCAGGTCTGCAAAACTGACACCTGGAACCAAGAACTGTGTCAAAACCCCCCCCAGCACAAGGGATAAAACCTCCAACCACCTTTGAATAAGTATCTCAAACCAGTTTGGTGGTGCAATTTCAACTGGGATTAACATTCCTGGCAGGAATAAAAAGGTTTCATCCTTGAAAGTTCTATGTACAACTTATATAGGTATTAAATATTTTAATAGCAAAGGCAGCCTTTCAAATACTGCAAGGCAGAGAAAAGCCTTCCAGCCTTTCCTAAAGGGGAGAATTGCTCACAATATTCACAATATTCAAAGCATTTCCAGCATAAAACATATTATTTTAATTACAAAATAAAGGTATTTATCATTGGAATACAGTGGGGTTGTGTTCTGGTTTACCCTGCTAAGAAGTAGCTCAATATTCACTAATATACTTAAATATTTAATATTTAATCCACATTTCTGACACCACCTTCCCCACCTTTAATCAGCCCCAAAGGTTGATTTCATTGTTTGCTTTGTACCTCTGCTTGAACAGCTCTTTTCTCACACTCCTGCCTCTCATCTTGACTCTTTTTGATGAGCTCTTCCAATTTGACTTTGTCATTAGCAAATTTATTGCTGCGAAATAAGAAGAAGTGAAATGATTTGAGTGACACTGAAAGCAGAACCATGTTTAAAACTGATCCCGTTTTATTTCCTCCAGCTGATCTCGGTGCCAAGGGAAACGAAGGAGAACACGATGAAAAGAATGAGAAAATTAAACACAACTAAGAGTAAAAAATACAGGTTGAAGTGCTAATTTTACCCTGAGCAAAGCAAGAAACTCCAATATCGACAAGGGAGCAGAAAAATGTAAGTCCAAGCCTTTTACCTGGTGTCCAGAAATGCATTTAAAGATACATTATATTGCTTTTCCTTGTCATCAATGGCCTTCAAATACCTGCAGGAAAGGAAACAATTTCTTCAGGTTGTTCTGGAAAAGCTTCATTGGCAAATGTGTAACATTTTCCTGTATCAAGTGTTGGCACACAGGGACAATCTGCATGTCTTAGGTGCTGTTTAACACCATAAATATTTAACACCATAAATATTATTAACCCCATAAATATTATTAACACCATCAATATATAAGTGTCCAAGGGCAGGTTGGAACCACCTGGGACAGTGGCAGTGGACTGAGATGATCTTCAAGGTCCTTCCAACCCAAACCATTCCAAGATTTTATTCCAAGTGTGTTTCCCACATTCCCACTAAACCAGTCATTAAAATAGGATGATTTTTGGAGAGATTAAAGATAAACCAAGAGCATCCCGAGTCCCCTGGGCTCTGTAACATCTGGCTGGTTACAGAGGTGGAGTTCAAGACTCCTGAAGCCTCTGCTATGCCAGAATGAAGTGATGGGACCCCACGGTCCCCCTCAGTACCTCTCGTTGGCGTCGGTGTGTTTTTTAATTGTGCTCCTCAGCGCCTTCAGGTTCTCCCGATTCTCTTTTTTCTCCTGCTGCCATTTCTTCACGTGCGCTTCTGAGTCCTGGTGGAACCAATCCAGCTCATTCTGTGAGATCTGGAAGCAGAGAAGAAAAGTGGATTCCTGAAAATCATGTTTGATCCAAATGCAATGAGGGATTTGTGATCAAGCCCAGAATGGGCTGGGTTGGGAGGGACACCTTTGGCTGTCCCAGGTTGTTCCAAGCCCTTCCCAACCCTGAACACTTCCAGGGATGAGGATTCCACCCCTCTGATCCATGGGTAAAAGCGTTACCTTGGTCTCTTCCACCTTTTTCTTCAGGAGCTCTTCTAAAACCCCGATTTCCTCCGAACTCCGGCTCTGTAACTGTTCAAACTTTTCTTCTGCTTCTTTAAGTTGTTCCTTTAACACCTGATGCTCCTTTTCCACCCGTAGAATATCCCCCTGGAAAGAAACCAGTTACAAAAACCAAACCTGGCACCAGTTCAAAGGCCACATTTCCTCACTTTGATCTCCTGCCACAACCCTGCCATTAACTGAACTGTCTGTGTGCCCAAATATTGAATAAATCCAAATATTATCTCCCTAAAACTCCTACAGAACAAAGCTCGAAACCCTCCTGGCTGTGGGGTCTACGTGACATTCCCAAGAACAACAATACAGAATAAAACCCAAGAAAAACATCAAAAAGCCAAACCCCACATCAGCAAACAACCCACGTGTTAGAACAGGCCCTTTTCAGAGAATCTGAAGTTTTTGGGAATTCCTTTAACCTTCTTCATGTGAAATGTAAATAAAGCTGCGGATAACTTACCTGTTGATTTTCAAATGGATGAAAAGGCAAAGTATTGGTTTCTCTATCAGCTACTTCTTGATTTACCTGGAATACAAAAATAATTGTGAGCTGATGAAAAAGCTTTCCAGTTTGGAGATGCAACTAGCAGACTTCTGGAAAACCCTCCAATGTCACTGAGTCCAACCATTAACCCAGCACTGCCAAGGCCACCAATAAACCACGTCCCCAAGTGCCACATCCACATGGATTTGAAATCCCTCCAGGGATGGACACTCCAAACCTCCCTGGGCAGCCCCTGCCAAGGCCTCCCCACCCCTTCCAGGGACAAATTCCTCCTCAGGTCCAGCCTGAGCCTCCCCTGGCACAGCCTGAGGCCCTTCCCTCTCCTCCTGTCCCTTGTGCCCTGGCAGCAGAGCCCGACCCCCCCAGGGAATGGAGAGAATTCCAGGTGCCCCCTGAGCCTCCTTTTCTCCAGGCAACGTTGTGACAGTGAAACCAAATCACTGAACCAACTGGAGAAGGAGAAATGATGACACAGGACGTCCCTTGAATCTCTCAAGAGAAGCTGAAGCTGATGTGCACCAGCTCCCTCCCCTGGAATCCAGCCAAAAGGTATGCAAGGCTTTTTGTCAGAACAAATTTCACTGACCAGCTCTTGAAATGATTAAAAATGAAAAATAAAGAGTGGCTGTACCAAGTGGCAGCAACTTAAACTGCAAGTTTTAAAGGACCATGAAATGGTTTGGGTTGGAAGAGAATGAAAGATCATCCAGTTCCACCCCCTGCCATGGGCAGGGACACCTTCCACTGTCCTGGGTGGTTCCAACCTGCCCTTGGACACTTCCAGGGATCCAGGGGCAGCCACAGCTTCTCTGGGAATTCAATCCCAGCCTCTCCCCACCCTCACAGACAAAAATTCCTTCCCAATATCCAATCCCCCTTGTCCTGTCCCTCCAGTCTCTCTCCATCTCTCCTGGGGCTCCTTCAGCTCCTGGAAGGCCACACTGAGGTCACCCCAAAGCTTCTCCTCTCCAGGCTGAACATTCCCAGCTCTCCCAGCCTTTCCTCCCAGCAGAGCTGCTCCATCCCTCTGCCCATCCTGGTGGCCTTAAAACCTCTCCAACAACTGCTCCCTTTCTCACCTGAACAGCCACCATCCTGACGTTGGCATTGCCCTTCCTTCCAGCTTTCCCTCTGCTCCCTTTTCCCATCTGTTTCCCACGTTCAGCTTCATTTGAGCCACTTGGAAGAGCCGAATCCTCTTCGGAAACCGCGTTACCCAAGTTCTCCCGCTGTCCCTGAGGGGTTTCAGTCGGTATAAAACCATCGTAGATGTATTTTCTGTGTGGAATTGCCAATTCCTGATGATCGTGAGGAGGGGCAGGATGAGCACAGACATACCCAGGTTGCCCGGCAATGGTTACAAGAGCGGCCAGGCCGGGCGCGGGAGAAGGCCCGGCCACGATCCCCCCGTACGGGTAACCCCAGGAATTCTGAGGGAAAAATCTTTTAGGATCCAAGTCCTGAAGTAAAATATGTGAAAACAAAGCCTCGTTTTCCATGGAATCAATGCTCTGGCTTGGAAAGGAATCCACGGATCCGCAGGAAGCAGGGAAAGAACAAGGGAAATACTGGGGAGCCTCATAGACAAAGGGCCGGCCGGGGAACGACAGCGGCTGGAATTCCTCGGCGTCCGGATTTAACTGCAGCTTTTTCTGGGAACAACTTCCTTGCCCATCACCGAATATTTGATTTTCCTCCACCCCTCCGTTGGTGTCTGTCATTCCCTCAAACAGAGCCGAGTGTTTCCTCAGGCAGATCAGATTATCCACCATGAGGAAGCGAAGGGATTTGAGCAGGAAGGGTCTCAGGCCGCCTTCGTCCTCCACCACCTTTCGCGTTTCTTCGGGGAAATTTTCATATTCCCCAATTAGTAATTTATTATTCATTTCCAGAGGGCCGTGCTCTTCTAAGATTTGAGAGAAATAGCTTTAAAAAAACCCCACAAAATAATTATATTATTATTAATATTCCACGTTTTTTAAATGCAATTCTCCATTTGTGCATCAATCCACACATTTATGGACACCCCCTTCCTCCACCAAATTAATCCACATTAAATCCATAATTTGGATTAATTAAAAGCCATAGTTTGGATTAATTAGAAGCCATAATTTGGATTAATTAGAAGCCATAATATGGATTAATTAAATCCATAATTAAATCCATAATTTGGTGGTAAATTATGGATTTAATATAATACATTTTAACAATTATGAAGGAACATTAGACCCTTAGATTAACTAAATCCAGAATTAAATCCATAATTTGGTGGCAAATTATGGATTGAATACATTTTAATAATTATTTTAATATGTATTTAATACAATTTAATAATTCTCAATTTATGTATCAGTATTTCAATCCATGCATTTACGGACACCCACTTCCTCCACCAAATTAATCCATATTAAATCCATAATTTGGATTAATTAAATCCATAATTAAATCCATAATTTGGTGGTAAATTATGGATTTCAAAATTCATTTTTCTGATCATTAAAAATATCAGAAAACCCCATAATTTCAGATCTCTTTCATGAGGTGTAAAAATACATTTGATAATAAATAAAGAATACATTTTAATAATTATTTTAATATGTATTTAATACAATTTAATAATTCTCAATTTGTGTATCAGTATTTCAATCCACGTATTTACGGACACCCACTTCCTCCACCAAATTAATCCACATGAAATCCATCATTTGGATTAATTAAATCCATAATTAAATCCATAATTTGGCGGTAAATTCTGGATTTAATACAATAACTTTTAATAATTCTGAAGGCACATTAGACCCTTTAAGGACAGAAATTTATACTCACTCATACAAGTTCTCACAGACCGGATCTGGATTTTTATAATTAATATTATTATTATTATTTGAAACTTCATAGAGAGCTTCAAATTCCTCCAGTTGCTCCTGGAGATACTCGGGGATTACAAAGGGTTCATTCGGAAAATCTCTGTAACTTAAGAATGGTAAAAAAAAATTAAAATAAAATAGGAAGTTAAGCCAGATTTGGTGATTCTCCTCCAGGACTTGGGGCTAAAAAACTCACCAAGTATTTTCTTCTATAAATATATTTTCCTCTTCTCGTGGGGCTGTACTCACTCCACTGGATAATACTAAAATAGCCTAAAAAAAATAGATTTATCACATTTTTTCTCTCTCTGAATTTTAATTATAAGTTCAAAAAGACACAAACTTGTCTAAGTCAGCAAAAAGAACAACCTGATTGATGGGAAGAAGGAAAAAACCTTAATATTCCCTGCAAAATTATTTCAGGAGTCATAAATTAATTCTGTATTATTTATTTAGTTCGTGTTATTTTACATTATTAATTTTTTCTGATTGATAAAAAATAGAAATTCAATAAATTATAACATGGAGGGACATGGAAACCGTGTCTGAAACTTTTAGTAAAGCAAATAAGATGTGTAAGAAATTACTGTATTCATAATAATTATTATATAAATAATATATTTAAAATTGGTATA
>WEKX01021467.1:340357-358843 GCA_013390025.1 Pitta sordida
AAAAGCCACAGGAAACAACGACTTTTCTCCAGGGGTGGTTTTAAAAAATAATCATAAATCTCTTGTTTTTCAGCATCAGTCGCCACAAAATCAAATTTATTCCCGTATTTCTGGTTCCAGAGCGGGGTTAAAATAGAAAAATCAAGCTCTTGAAATAATTGTTGATATTGAAGCAGGAAGTTTTTTGTAGCTGTCAGACCTGGAAGAGAAGGAAAAACCCCAACGTTTCGTTCCAGTTTTGGAGGTTTTGGTGTTGAAAATGTGATATTTCCCTCTTCGAAGGGAAAGAAATGAAATTAAATGAATAAATAAATATATTAAATATAAATATAAATAAATGTATTAAATATCCAAGTGAAGGACAAAGTTTTTGTTGGCACTTTCAAGCTATAATAAATAAATAAATAAATGGGGGTTTATATAAATTTTACTCTTGGCCAACACCAAGTTACTCTTTCTATAATAAATAATAATAAATCTCTATAAAAATCCCTGACAGGACAGGAATGAAGGACCCAAATCTTATCCAAGGTTTTGGCATCTTATTCTTGAAAAATAGAAATCAATCTTCATGCAATCCCAACAGGAATCTCCAGAGCAAGGCAACACACCAAGCTGCAAAACGAGCTGAATTTGAAAATCCCACCGGGATTTACTCCTCAAACCCCAGATTATTAATGCAAATGACTGAACCTAAACTGGTCAGAAAATACCAACTGCCTGGCTTTCCCCTACCCCTGTTCTCCCTTTGTGTCCTGAGGAAAAAAGGGAATGTGAGATCTGTTGTAAAAAGGAGGGGTGGGGGAAGACGGTGCCTTTAAGGTGATGCTTCTCACATTAAGCTCTGCTCGTCAGAAATAAATAAATCCTTTACATTCCCCGCTTGGAGCTTGGTTTTGCCTGTGACAAACCCTCCAGTTTTTTTCCTTTTCCTCCCTCCTCCTGCTTGTAAGGGGGGAAGTGAAGTGAGGGAGAGGCTGTGGGTGAATCCCTGACCCCCAGCCAGGCTCAAACCAAAGCACAACTCACCCAAGTTATTGAGATGTTGCAGCCACTTGCGTAATTTGGGCTCCACCTCCTCCAGCTGGCTCAGCACGTGGATAAACCCCCGCGTTCTCACTCGGTTCTTTTCCCGAATTAAGGAACTGATGAGCTGCTCCAGCACCTCCTGGGCTTGGCTCTGACTTTGGGAATACGAGGAATATTCCTCCTCACTGATGACAAACCAGGACAGCAACTCCTTTAATAACTCGCCGGTGTCGGCCACGGCTCTTTGGATGGGCCCGGAATTCCGACTGATGTGTTGGAGGATCCAGTCCCCAGCAGATAAATCCTGGACATAACCTATCACGGGAATTAAAAATAAACCAAAAAACCACAGTATTTCATGTCTGTACCGAGTTGGAAGGGACCCACAAGGATCATCGAGTCTGGAGAACTCATATGACATTTGTGGGGTAATTTCCTCCAAGGATTCCCTGCTCAGTATTTAAGTTAATTATACGCCAAGTCAATAATAACTGAATTTTCCAACATCCCCCCATTTCTGCAATCCCTGACCACCCTTCCCGTGGGAAAAATCCAAATGAATTTCCACCCACCCCCGTGCTGAGTGTGCTGGGAGTGTTCATTTCCCTCCTGGTTTTCCTCCGTTTTCTTTTTAGCAGAATTTCTGGCCTCTTCTCTCGCCCGTTTTCTTCGCAGCTTTTTTTCTTGCTTCATTTTTAATTTCCTAATACTGGGGGGGGGAAAAAAAGGCAATATTAGGCTCACTGCTTAATTAACAGAGAGGAGTTGGCAAAGGAATTAATGTTTTTAATTAATTGTTTTCCATGTATTAAAACATAACACAACTGGTTTTCACTTACAACTCAAGAGACCACAAACATTTCACTCCCCGACTCAACCATTTTTACCTCCGTTAAAAAATGCCTGAATTAGGATTCTATTTCTTAATTTGTAACACGGCATTTTGCACCATATTTTACGAGTTCCTTAAGCTTTTAAAAGTGGAGCTTTCCAAAGTCTTGGCGCTCTTTTAGCAGCTCTTCAAAAGGCACGAAAATCAATCCTTGAGGTTCATCCCCAAGTCGAGCTCTTACCTTGAACATTTCTGTTTAATACGGGCCCTTGGCGGCTCCTTGGGTTTTGTAATTTTTTGTTCAAACTACAAAAACGAATATTAATTAAATATTAATTAAACCTGGCTCACAAGGCAAAAACGTGGCTGAACCCAAACCCCAGAAACATTTGCTTTGGAAAGCAGTAAAACACTGAAAAAAAAAAATCAAAATTGCAGCTTAAATAAACCTCAGGAAGGTCTCGTTAAAATGAGCTTTTATAAATTGGGGTTTAAAGATTTATTTCAAGATTCTTTGCAGGTAAAAGGTGAACGTACTTACTTCACATTTTACCACACCAGAGGAATTGAAAATAACTATTTTGGAAATAAGGCCTTTACAATCAGGAGTAAAACACAATTCCTTAAGGAAATCCTGGAGGGAAGAAACAATACAAAAACAAAGATTTAAATCCATATACAATCTATCATCTTTTACAAATTGTAGTTTCTTAATTTGAGGTGATAAAACTGATTTTAAAAATTAAATCAAAACACCCACAAAACTTGTGGGATATCCCTGTTACTCCCAAATCTACAGGAAAGCTCCTCCTCATTCCGATTCACCCTCAAAAATCAACTTTCAGAACGTTTTTAAAGCTGATTTCCCTTCATTTCATGCAACTGATGCCATATTTTGTACAATTCCTTTAGATATTGTACCCAGTAATGTAACATTGATTAAAACCCAATAAAAATTAGTCTGTCACAGCTCTCACCTTATCATTTTTATCACTGTATCTTGTTGTTTTCAACTTTTTCCAGCAGCTGATATGGAATTCCACCCTGCACTGCTGACAGCAAATAATCCTTATAAACCCCTAACAACAAGAAATAACATAAATTCAACCACTTTAAGGAAAAAAAGCACAGAAAGAGGGACAGAAAATGTGCAAAACACGAGTGTTTTTTACTCCTCAAACCCTTTCAACAACTAAAAATTTACCTTAAAGTCGGGGTCTGTGAAAAATATTTGGATTTTGGAGTGGCCGTGGCACTGCTGGTATCGACAAACGGCATCTGGTTCTGGGGGGAACTTGCACTGTTCAATACAATTCCTCAAAACCATCTGGGAAAACACAGAACAACGGAATTGTTCGCGTGGAAATCGGGGGAAAAACCATTCAAGATGTTACTTACAAACTCCTGAGGAAATCTGCAGGGAATTCCCTTGGAAAAGCAGGTGACTAATGGCAAAAGAACAGTGAAAGCAATGGAAAACTGTCCTTTTAGGGCCAAAACATTCCCAAACTTGTTTGAAACGCTGTCAGCTGAGCTCCCACATGGAAGAACAAAAAATGCAGGTTTATCTCAAACCAAGGTTTTATGTCAAGCGCAGGAAGTTTTTATCATGGTCAAAACGATCCAATAATGTGACAAAAATGGGAGCGTCTTGCTCATTCCTGGAGTTTCCCCTGATCCCGAAGGACAGCTCAGCCCTGGCCTTGGGGCAGCAGTGAAAACCCAGAGAATATTCTGGGACACAGAAGTGGCTTTATGAGAAGTCACAGCAAGTGCCACAGGCTTGGCACTGAGCCCAAATGAATAAAACCTTGTCAAAAGCAAACAGGACAGTGGTAAATCCTTTACGCTGCCCAGAGGCCCCAGGCCACGGCTGGTGATGTGACCAGACTGCTGGGGGGGCTTGGAGAAAACTTTAGGGCAGTTTTTGTTCAGGAAAACACTGAACTGCTGCTCCTAAAACAGGTCTGGGTGGTGCAGCCAAGTCCATACCCTGAATAACCCAGGGAGTTCTGCTGTGCCAAAGTGTCTCCCTGCAGAGCAGCCACATCCACAAGTGACATTTTCCAGGTCAAACAGGGAATTCTGCATCAACCAAAACCTGCCCAGTCAGAGCCTCCTGCCGGGTTTTAAGCACAGCACAGATCCTGCAATTTTTGGCTTCACGTTTTTTGCCAATTCCGATTTTTTAACCCGTCTCCTCGACCTTGTGTTGCTTATCCACATCCTAAAGGTTTGGTAACGTGCAAATAAGGAGTTCCCAGGTTGTCATGGAATCATTTAGGGTGGAAAAGAGCTCCAGGGTCACGGAGTCCAAGCTGTGCCCCATCCCCACCTTGTCCCTGAGTGCCACGGCCAGTCCTGCCTTGGGCACCTGCAGGGATGGGCACTCCAAACCTCCCTGGGCAGCCCCTGCCAAGGCCTCCCCACCCTTTCCAGGGACAAATTCCTCCAGGAAGAAATTAGGAAATACTTGGAGCAATTTAGAACTGCATGACACAGAAATCCCAAGCACGGAGCCCGACACAGAGCTCAGAGGATTCCCAGCCGTCTCCTCAGTCCCCCCTGGGGAGGTTAAACACACCTGGAAATTCTCTGTTCGGGTCTCCTCGATGACTCGAGTTGTTCCTGGCCAAGTTAATTCTCCAGGGACAATCTTGCAATCAATCAATACCTTTGATCTCAGGAACTGATCCAGGGCCTGTGCAAATCTGGGAACAGGGACAACACACTCAGATCTTCTGTGGGTGACTTCTACACCATCTGTGAGACCTTCCCAGGTCATTTTACCCCCCAAGCAGCAAACAATGGTAACTAAATGTGGGGGGAAAACACCTGGTGCATTAAATTTGCTATTTAGGGACTCCACAGGATGAAAATTCAAGGTGTGAGCCAGGTAAGGGGCTCAGCCTGGGCTGATCTTCCAGGGATCCACGACTGTGGGAGTGCTGGGGAACAGAGAGTGAGGACATGTGTGTGTACACGAGTGACCTTCAACTCTGCTGAGCCAGGGAGGGGACACAGGACTCTGGGTTTTCCCTGAGTTCAGGCACCTTTTTGGGTCAAAGCTGCCAAGGAAACAAGAGCCACAACCATGGGATCGGGCCACAGACACAGGAATCCCCTCTCAGCACCCAGCACACTCTGACCAGGTGCTTTTAGATTTAAGGTTTGATATCAAAACTTACTCGACTGGGCATTGTATTTATTGGGTTTGCATGGCAAGGATGGGCAGGGAGGTGGGGAGCATTCCCTGAGGAAACAGAGGCCAGGGCTGCCCCAGTTCCAGCTGGATACAACAAACCCACCCCAGGGAACAGGGATGAGAAAGGACAAAACCCACTGCAGGGCTGTGAGGAGTAAGGGAGAAAATGTTCCCCCGTTCCCAACCCCTCTGGCCAGCACAGGGCAGGAGCAGAGTGGGGAATGAGGGAGTGAAATCCAGCCTGGGATAAAGCAGGGGTTGGGGAAAGGTGATTTTAGTTGTTTCCCACTGTCCAACCTTATTTTAACAGGCAATAAGTTGGTTTTCCCCACGCTGAGTGGACTCACTAGGAAGTAATCTCCCTCCCCGTCTTTATCTCAGCCCCGGAGCTTTTCCATCTCATTTTCTCCCCCAGTCCAACCAGGAAGGGGAAGTTGGGGCACAGCTGACCCAGCACAAAAATTCAAGTGGATTCTGATGACACAGAGCAACAGTGATGCACCAAAACCACAACCCAAGATTGCACAACCCAAGATCATCGTGGTGATTCCCGGTGTCTCCACGCTCACCCTCAGGGCACTGGGCAGAAACCCCACCAGGAATAACGTGGGTTGGAGCAGCTCCAGCCCTTGGCTCTCAAGTTGGTTACTTGTCCTTTTTTGTTATTTTAATCTCCCTCCCCCTGTGGATCTGGCTGGACATTCCCTGTGATCTGTCCCAGGGCATGGTCTGACTCCCTGCTGCAGCCGCTGCCTTATCTCAGCCCAAGGTTCCTCTCCGGCTCCCCCAGGGCTGAGACAAGTTAAACTTTCTCAGCAAAATGGGTTTTTTTCCCCAAGAGCAAAAGGGGTTTTTTTGTTCTCCCAGGGGATGAGCTGTTCAGTCCCATCCCTGTTCCCCCAAGGCCACTGGATTCAGCAGCTTCCAGGAGACCCCTCAGCAGGAGCGAACCTCCAGCTGGAATAAATCATCCCGAGGGATGAATTCAGTGATTAACACAGAATAATCCAAATCAGCACCATGGATGAATTCAGTGATTAACACAGAATAATCCAAATCAGCACGAGGGATGAATTCAGTGGTTAAAACAGAACAATTAAAAACCCACCACACCTGGTTCCACAAATGATTTTTCCCCCCCTATCAAACATCCAAGTTTTCCACCACACCAACCTGTTCTGCCTGAGGTAAACCTTTCCAATTCCATAGTGGGCCAAACAAAAATATTTTCCTTCTGGGTATTCTTCAAATATTTTCTTAAACTGGTCTTCAGCCTTTGCCAACGCCTTCAAAAGAAATGTAAGACACAAACACACGGGTGCTTTGCCAGCAGCTTTTCCACTTTTTCCTCCTTTTTTCCCTAATCCTTGATCAGTAAATGAAATTACACAACCTGAAGATCACTGGCAAAGCTTCCCCTTTTATTTCTTCCAAGAAATAAAACTTCTTCTCCGAAAAACAACTTCTCTCTCTGAAATAATGAAACTAAACGACTGAACTCCAAACCCCCCAGATGATTTAAAATTCATTCTGTGACACTGAATATTACAAAGACTGCAGCAAGAAAACCCTAAATTAAAAAACTAAAAACCAACTCCCAGTTCTGTTTTGGCATTTTCCACAAGCAAAACAACCCTTTGTCTCTTGTTTTAGAAGCAGAATGTTTGTGAAGAACTACATGACAAAATAGGAGAAAAAAAAATTATTGACTAAACTTTCTTAATGCTTAAAAATCTCATTTGAAATCTTAAAAATTTATCCCAAACCATCAAGGATCCAGCCCCAGATATTCAAAGTATGATTTCCTTCTCCATTGATTTTTTGACTGGTGGGAAGAGGCAAAAATGGATGGGCAGCTACCCGAGCTAGAGCTCGGAATAAAAGCAGCATTTAAATATAAAAATGTATAAAAACCAGGCTTCACATCCTACCTCAGGTTTTCCTATTCCCAGGAGGGCAGTGGCATGTCCATAGATAATTATGGGGTTGACATTAACATTAAAAAGTCTCAGACACTGAAAAAAAAAATGAAATTAAATTATAATGGCAAAGAGTCTAAAGTGAAAAATAAGTTTGTTTGGTTTTTTTTACTCTACTTGTTTAATTTTTACTCTACTTGTTTAATGTGACAATCACAGAACCACCGGGGTTGGAAAAGTCCAGCCAACAGTAGTTTTTTCATAAAACATAACATATTTATAACATATAAACATATATGACTCATATATTATTTCGGTAGGTATTTTTTACATCACATGGATGTTGAACACTATCAAACCCACATCCTGTGCTGTTATTGGGGGGGTTTAATCCTGTTCTCATTTCTTAACTCCTGGGCACAATTCCCAGTGAAATACCCGGGCACTGCCACCACCAATTCATTAATATCCAATTATAATAACTGAATTATAACCACTCAGTGGCTGAACGGATAAACCCCAATTACACTCTAAAAAAACCCCAAGTTATTCCTCTCAATATACCTCCCATTCTGAATGACACAGAATTTCCAACACCTGGGCAAAGGCCTTCTCAGCATTTTTACACTGCTGCTCCAGCAGGGCCGTGGAACCCTCCCGGACCAGGGATTCCAAATCTGGCACCGTGTCCAAATCCACCTGGAATATTGAGGAAAACAACCAGTTAAGGCCAAAATTAAAGAGTATTTTCCTTTTTATTTTCCCCCCTCCAAAACTCTGAAATTTAACTCCTAAAAACTTCACGTTTTCGTGGCTGTTAATCTCTTCAAAATCTAATTTTTGTCTTAAATTTAGATCCTTTCCCCCTCCAGAAAGTTTCAATTTCCAGGAGGGAGACTGGAAATAATTAAGATTTATTTTAATTTCCTACAACTACTGAGTTAATCCATGCAGTTTTAAAATACAAATTATATTAATTTAATGTTACAATACTGACATGAAGCTGATTAAGGTCATTAAAATCTTCTTTTTAACACCAGTAATTCATAAACAAAACAAAAACAGGTGTTTTAAAGCAAATCAGGGGTCTGAATTCAGCATTTTTTTCATGAGGGAATTAATCAGAATAGAGATTTCTGGTGTCTAATCCCCAAATTAACAGAGATTAAATGATTCATTATCAACATCCCCGTGATTTTCACCAGGAGTTTTAGGCAGGAGCAGAAAAGGGAAATTCTCACACAAAAGATGAATTTTATAGTGTTTCAAACAAAATGTTACGGGATTATTTCCAAATGTGTGTGTGTCCAACACAGGAAAACATATTTAGGCACAACTTTGAATTATAAATTCTGGATATTTTTGTGCTTTTTCTTCCTGGAGTCACTGGAAAGGGACAAATCCCTCCCATCCAATTCCCAGTTACCTGCTGCACAGGAAAGAAACTTTTATCTCTAAGGCCTGAGGGCTGTGTCTTCAAATCCAGGAAATTCCTGCAAATAACAAGAGTTCGTAATATAAATAAAATTAAATATAAATTTCCTTTCAGGAGCAATTTTTCCCCCCAGAAAGGGGAAACGTTCGAATTTCCTGGGGGGGAAAAAATGCTCTTTGACCCCCAAAACTGGGGAAGTGCATCAGAAATACAAAATCCACAGTGTCTTGAAAGTAAATGTGAAAAATATCTTATTTTGCTCTACTAAATCTCGTATTTTGCTCTGCTAAATACCTTATTTTGCTCCTCCCACACCCATTTTTAACCATCCCCCACGCAACCAGGAACGTCCAGCTGAGGAAAAAAGTTCAGTCCTATCACTGGGAACACTGAGTTCTTTTGTTGAAACTTGGATTGAAATGTTCTAACAGATTGTTATGGTTTAGGGGGTTTTCTGCTGCTCTGGTAGCGAGGGGGTTAACAGCTCCGTTCTTGCCTAGGCTCTCTCCGTGCTGCCAGGGCCTTCAAGGTTACAGAGTAAAGATAAAGGCGTCTCTGCAGAATAACATACTTGGGAGAGAAGAAAAAAAAGTTCAGTAGTAAGATGTAGCGTGCCAGCTCAGAACCTGCGCCGGGAGGCTGAGAGATTTGAAGGCCCCCAGGCCCACGAGAGAAGGGGTAGAGATGTTCTTCCAGGCATCCCGCTGCTGCTTGTGAATTGGACTGACCATGGTGAAAACCTATGGACCAAAGAGAGAGAACCAGGACCGCAGAATCCGTCTAAGCATTAAGACTGAAGATGGAGAGGTAAAAACTGGACAACACTGCTGATGTGTTGGAGCCCAGAGACAGAAACTTGGAGCTAGCTGAGAGCTCCGCAGAAATCCCTGGACAGACTTTTTTTGGGCATTGTTATAGTATTTGTGTACTTTTGGGATGGGCTCATTATGAAGCAGAAAAGCCAGTACTTAAAAGCTGCAATCCTGGCTGTGACTTCTGGACAACAGAGAATTTTTCAGAAGAACTGTCGTCCTCAGGTCGAGATCTCACTTGGGAGGGGTCATGAAAGACCTTTCCCTCTTGTGAGAGAGAGAGAACTTTATGGAAGGGCAGAGAGATGGTTCCTACCCTGGATCTGGTCAGAAATACCAACTTGCCTGGTTTACCCCTACCCTATGTTCCCCCTTTTTCTCCTGGTGGAAAAGGGAATATTACATCTATTGTAAGAGAAGGAGGGGTGGGGGGAGAAAGGTTGCCTTCTAAATGATGCTTCCCTTGCAGTTCTGAGCTTGTTAGTTAGAAAATAAACCCTTTATGTTCTTTATTTATAGTTTTGCCTTGCTTCTTTTGCCTGTGACCAGTTTTATTTTATTTCCCAGTTTTATTTTCCAGTTGGTTTTTTTTAGTTTTCTCCTTCAGGAGAAGTTGGGGTGGGCCTCTGGCATCCAGCCAGGGTCAAACCACGACACAGATGAAAGCACGAATTTTAGCCATAAAATCTATAGTGTTTGAGGGTTTTTTTGTACCTCAGCTCATTGAATTTTGGCCCCAAGCCACCAAACACACCCTGTGTCCTGCAGGGATTATTCATGTGCTTAAAATTAGACATTGATGTGCTTGAAGTGAAAATTCCAGCGAAACAACTGAAGGGCGAAGGAAAAGCTCTGCCTTCGTTGATTAAAATTCAATTATGCTCTGGAAAATATTTAGAATTCAAGTAATAACTCTGGTTCTTTAACTGGAATTTTGTGAACTTGAGGTATCACATGTAAAAAAACATGAATAAAGCCACTATCAAAGAGCGAGTCCACGTGACATGAAGTCCTTTTTAAGGGCTAAAATAAACCAAAATACCAATAAATTCCAAAATAAATTCCAAAATAAAGAGGATTTCTCACCTTATCTTACGAAATCTCAACTGGTGACTCATCTTTTCAGCGTCACTGGGTTTGAGCTGCGACCTTCGTTTGCTTTGATGAGTTTGGTCTGTAATGAGGAAAAGGGGTTTAAAGAAAATGGTCTTTAAGAGGAAAAAAAAAAAAAGAAAAATTCATATTTTGCTCTTTAAAGAGATGTTAAAAATTTAAAGTATTGAAACTTAAGATACCCAAGAAATTTCCCTCTGACTATTATCTTGTGAATTTGGTATTTTTATGAAATACTTTTATCAACCCTATAAAAGACACTCCAAATAAACAGAAGAATCTTCAAGCTGTGTAAAATCTGATGTGATTCCACAATATCAGAACTACTAAAGTGCACCCCAAGAGAAAGAAATTGGTCTGTTCTACTGAACCCCAATTGATGTTGTCCACTCTTTGTCAACAATCCCAATTTTTAAAGGGAATAACAGATTATTCTGGAATTCCAAGTCTCACAGGAAGAATTTGCCACTTCAAAACCTCCAAGTGAAGTTCAAGCCCTGTCAGTCCTAGAAATGCAAACAAATAAGAGCCACGAGTCCCTGGTTACAAAATAAATGTATCCCACGGTGTGGAAACCCTGGATCACAAAGAAAGAATTACTGAGCAAACAGTCCCTGAGTCACGAGGAAGAAAATATGTTTTAATTCTTTATTGTAATGGTCCCAACCAGGAAGCCACGCCAGGGACTGCAAAATCATCTCTCCACTGCTTCCCACGGAATTAAAGCCCAGCCTCAGGCACTCAATGTGCCCGTGTTGACTCATCAATCAGCCAAGTTTTTTAATTCTCAGAAACTTTTAAGTGAGAGCTTTGCAGGTTTAGTGACCCCACAACAGTCACAAACCACACTTTTATGCTCCTAATGTTGGGCACAGTCACACAGACGACAATCCAAGCACATGGATTCAAATTTTTCAAGCCCTGGGTACCAAAAATAAGGGGCAGTTCCCCAAATCCTTAATTATTGTTTGATTTATTATTACGGTTATGCTGAACTACCTGAAAACCCAGTTTGGAAAAAAGGATTTATTCATTTCATACATAAAGCTTTGGTTACAATCCACACCTAAAAACATTAATTTCATGATGTTCAGGTAAATTATTTGATACAAATAATTTTAATTTATTAGGTGCAAAACACTATCAGACATTGTGGGAAAGTACAAATCCACCCATTGGAGGGATCTCCCTGCTCCCATAACCATTCCTCAGGTTAAACCCAAGGAATCACCTTTTCTTCATTTTTCTTGGGGAGCCAATCTACCATCCACAACAAAATCTTCCTGGAGATAAAGAAACCATCTCACCACAAAACTAAATAAATTAATCAACGCCATTTTTGCATTGAATGATCTACTTTTAAAAGCCATGCAACAAAAACTATTTCAGAACAAACTCCTCCCACATGTAACCCAACGTAAATACTAATTGTGTTCAATTGCAGATTAAACACAAATTAAATTGTGCTTAATTGCAGATTAAACACAAAACTTTTAAAAAGACACTTAAGGAGACACCTCGACTCAACAGCAAACACGATTAACTCACCCAATAAATATTTACTTACCCAACAAATATTTACATAAAACACATAAAACAAACACGAACAAACTAATTAAAACGGTCAGGAAATTTAAGAGATAATAACGAGGCATTAAGTTCCTTTCCATCAAGGCTCCTGCAAGTTTGAAGCTTTTTAAGTGAACAAAGGCAAGGAGAGGCTGTTCCTCCCCACCCACAGCCAGGCCCTGCGAGCCCAACTCCTCCCTTCAAACCACATCATTTGCCCCTCATAATGAGGGGGAGGAGAAAGGCAGCGAGGACAGAAACTGAAAATAAAGCAACAAAATGAAAAAAAACCCAACCCAAACCCGAAAGCAGTGAAGGCGCAGGAGCTTTATGGAATTAGTTGAACACATTTCACAGCCCTACGACCTCTTCAGCCCAGAATTGTCAGTTCTCTCCCAAAATTCTGCCTTTTTTTATCCCTCTTCCCAACTCAATTCCTCTAAAAATCAACGACCCTTCTGCCAACTTCTCCAGCCTCTCTGGGCAACCTGTGCCAGGGCCTCCCCATCCTCACAGGGCAGGATTTCTTGCCAATATTCCATCCATCCCTTCAGCTCAAGGCCATTCCCCCTTGTCCTGCCCTCATGGGAAGTCCAATTCCAGCTTTTTTTGTAAGCCCCTTTCGGCCCTGCAAGAGGCTTCAAGGACTCCCCAGAGCATTTTCTCCTCCAGGCTGAGAAAAATAGTAATTACTAAGCTGGTTTTTTACTGATTTAATAAAACACAGCAGTTGCAACCATTTATACTGTGTAGCAGGTGACTCTTGATTTAAGGCCTTCAGGCTAATCGTGATCACCAGCAACTGAAATACACGATTTATTTTACCCATCTATCCTTTGCCATCCTTAATCCTGAGAGACAAAGTTGTGTAAAGGATGAGTTACACCTCCATAAACCCTCAGGCATAAACTACTGTCCAAGTCTGTGACTAAGACTGGATCCAGTTTTATCCAGACTGGAGAAGGGATTTAGAAAGGAAGGGGGTTCCCCCGAATCCCGTATTGTTGGTGGAGCCAAGGGGACACAGAAATCTCTCTCTTACCCCAATTCCAAAGGCCTTGGCAGGATTCAGTCTCGCTGCCAGGACTCCAAGTGTCTGGAGTCCCCTGGAGCCAGGGAATCTCTTATAATCCCGTGGTTATCACTGCCTGGGTGGGTCCCAGCATGGGCGTGTTGCTGCTGCTCCTTTCCACTGCCTCAATAAATCTGGGTTTTATAACGTGTTCTCAGGTTTCATTGGCATTCAGAGCACATCTTGCTCAGGAAATGTTTGGATTCACTTGTTGCTTGCTCAAAAATCCCACCTTGCATCTCGTATTTTGCTCCTTTGCACCATCTTACCTAGTTCCTCAAAAGTGGTTTGTCTTCCAGTTTGACTTCCCCTTTCTAAGAACCTTCCCCAATTTATGTTTTTTTTGCATTAAGTTCCTTCAATATTTCACGGTTTCTCCCTCGATTCTTGGAATCACAGACTGGTTTGGGTTTGGAAGGGACCTCAAAGCTCACCCAGTGCCACCCCCCGCCATGGGCAGGGACACCTCCCACTGTCCCAAGGGGCTCCAACCTGGCCTTGGGCACTTCCAGGGATGGGGAACCCACAAGGGCAAGGTTATTTCTCCTACTGCTCATCTCAAAATAATATTTTTGGTTTCTTAAAATCCAATTTTCAATGCTCTGTACTTTCTAAGTTTGTCGAGTGCAAAGGACAGCACAGCCAGGCACCGAAGACTTGAGACAAGTGAGAGCAAGTGATTAAAAACCAAGGAAAAATCAGGAAAAGATCTCACTTGGAAGCTCAGCACTTCTTGCACTCCACTTTCACCACAGAAAAGTAACTCTGGCACTGCAGGGAATTCTCTCTATAAAATGATTTATTCATTAAAAACGCCAACCAGACAATAAACCATACCAATTTATAACTCCAAGTCTACAGCTAAAAATCCACTCTGACAAATATTTTTCCCCTCAAACTATGGAATTATTTTCTCATGGATCTACACAGAGCTTTTAGCAATCCCAAATGAAGTGTAAGTATGGAAACTACCCACACACTCCCCTTAAATTCAGATCCTTTTAGATCCCAAACCTGTCTCAGGAGGAGGGAAAGGATTTCTAGATTGTGGCTCAGCTTTTACTTTCTAGTTCCAGTTTTAAGTCTGAATTCAGGAGTTTCAAGCTACAAAAATCATAAAGGAATTAAGGCAGAAATACAGAAAAGAAGCACCTAAGTAACTGTATGGTAACGGGAAACGAAGTGAAAATAACATGAGAGAGAATTTTGACTATTAATTATGACTCAGAGTTGATAAAGAGCGAAAATAAAACTCACCTTGTGGCACATCCAGCGTGGAAACTTTGCTTTCTGTTCTTTGGGTGTTGGTCACCTAATGACAAATTCATTAGAGGCAAAAAAACCCAAATCAATCTCTCGTTGATTTTAAAGACAGTAAAACTCCCTCAACAACCAACATTTAAACTAAGAAATCACAATGACAATGTGCTTACATTATATCCCCAATCAAGAGTTAAAGAAAAACCATTTCATTCATTGAAGTGCAATTCATAATTCAGATTTTATCCCTCCCCCCCCCAGGATTCAAATCTGTATTTTCTGTTAGTCTGACAAATCCCAGCCTTTTTCACAGAAATCCTACACGAGGTCAAGTTTCCAGACCTACATCACCAGGATTTTCATGGCTTGGAAGCAGATGAAAGCTTTGGTAAGGCAATAAAATAAATTCCTCAAGCACTTCTCATGCCTTTTACAGTTTGTTTTCTCTGCCAACGAGCTCCAGTTTCCATTTCCTGCCCTCTGCCCTCCTGCACTGGTTTCGTTTTCCCCACTAACACGTCATTGTTTGTCACTCCCCACCCTCCCCGAGGAAAGAAAGTTTTTTTTCACTTGTGTGTTGAGTTGCTATAAATTCACATCACTTATCCTCCTTTTCAATATTATGTAGCTTAATTTTAACACAAAACACTTATTTTTAACACGTTTTATCGGCTAAATTCTGATTTATTATCTTACAGCAAGTAAAAGCAATCAGAAATAAGGACAAATCTCTCTTGAAATTAATAGTTGTTGTTTTAAAATTCCTGCCACAGCCTCGAGTAACAGATTTCAGGCTGATGAAACCCAAGGAATTCCAGCAGAACTCACCTTGGCACCGTGTTTTCGAGGACTTTTAGGGTCAGGCTCTGTTCTCTTTTTGTCTTTTTCTGGTTCTTTCTGTCCTTGAGAGGTTGTTGCCTGAGATTTTGAAGAGCTGCAGCCTCTGAGAAGTAAAAAGAGGTTTTTTCCTCTGTATTTAAGGCACATTCCATAAATGTACCATGAAAAAAACCATGAATATAAGCTACCTACCCCTCACATAAGTCAGTCCATAAACACATTTAAAAGATTTGATCAGTCATTTTTGATACTTTGGAACTCCACAGTTCAAAGCCATGAAAAAATAGAGGGGAAAAAAACTCCCACCTATTTTCTACAAGAGGGGCAGGAACTGAATTACTAGTTATATTTTCTAAAAATACATTTTTTAATTTAATAATTTTNCTGTTTAGCACCTGCAGAAAATGACAGCAAATATAAAGAATTTTAAAAAACAAAACTGGTTTCAAAGGAATGGTCCCAATGAAGGAATTTTACTGCGTTCAAGGTAATAAATTACCATATATTATATATATACAATATTATAATGTATGGTGTTATAATATAAAATAAATTACCATTAATTTCTTCTAATGTCTTCCTCAGCTTCTCATTTTGCTGAACAAGCTCCTTAAATCCATCAGGAACATTCCTGCAGAGCTCCTGAGCTCTGTCATTTGCCTCCAGAGCCACTTCGTGTTTCCCCAGCAAGGACAGGGCCTTGCAGAAGTGGTGGTGACCCTGCAGGGAAAAGAGTTGGCATTTCAAACTTTTCATTCACACAATCTCTCGATTTTAAGAATTTTAAATTTTCTAGGTACCCCTTATTTGGTTTCCTTTATGCCAAGGATATTGGGGAGGTACATGTTGGTCATTAATCGGGATTTTGTTTTTGAAATGGCTGTGGAACCAACCTTTGGCCAGTCAGGCTTCAGAATAATGGCTCTTTTTCCATCCACAACAGCTCTCCTGGGAGAAGGGAAGGGGGGAAAAAGACGAATTTGTAAGTCAGAAAGATCTACAGGTCGGTGTGCAAGGGACAGAAAAAACACAAAGTGAATAAAATAATAATTCATGGGATGGGTTGGGGTTGGGAGGGACCTTAAAGCCCATCCAGTGCCACCCCTGCCATGGGCAGGGACACCTCCCACTGTCCCAGGTGGCTCCAGCCTGGCCTGGGACACTTCCAGGGATGGGACATCCACAGTCACAAATAACTGCACTCACATATAACTATAATCCCATACAACTTCACTCATAGAGTCACAAATAACTCTGCATTTCAGCTTCTGAAATATCATTTCCTTGTTCACGTTGCCCATTTTCAAGTGCAGATCCCCCCAGAGGTCTCAGGTCACTTACTCGTACTGCCTCGTCAGGATAAAACACAGGGCCCTGTTTCCATACAGGAGGTGGTTTGTAGGGCTGAAAAAAAAAATGTGTTATGAAGAGTTACTGAGGTGTGGTACTTTTGAAAATCCTGATGGAGATAAAAGAGTGAGTTTTCACAAAAATTGCCTGTAAGAACTCCGGCACCCACAGACACAACCTCCCTCAACACAAAAAAACCCCCAGAGATATTCCAAGCCTGAGGGAAGAACAGTTAAACCAGGGGAAGAATCCAATACGGTGTTTGAAGACCTCAGACTGAAAAAAAGAGCCCAGACTTTCAGATTTATAAAGGATTTCTTTGGGCTGGGCCTGTAGGCCTCAAACTGGGGCTGCTCCTATTGAACACTCAACTATTCCAGGATTTTTCCCCCAAAATCAGCTCCCTGAGGGAAACTCTCACCGAGGGAAACCTCAGGCAGAGGAATTGCCTAAACAGACACAAAACCCGAAAGGAAGACACGAGTAAAATGCTGATCCTTGTTCAGCTGCACAAACGCTTCCAACTGGAAGATCCCAACAATTCCAACGCTCGTTTTTTTGGTGGGATTTTTGTGATTTCACAGCATTTCACAGACACCAGAAGGTGTAACAGCAGCACTCGCATGACCACAACACGAACAGTGAATGCACCAACACACCACCGGGAAGGGGGGAAAATATTTCGTATAAAATAAAAAAATCCTAATGTCATCTCTGTCCCCCTTTTACAGAGCCCAGGAAAGTCTCCAAAACCCTTCAGAAAATTTCGGGAAGAGATTAAGACTTAACAAAAAAGAAATTAAGCCCAAGAGTCGCCCAAAGCAGACCCTTAAATATTTATTTTCCTTTATTTCCCCTGCCTCACGAGGCGATAAATACTCGCAAAACTGTTTTGCTGGAAGGATATTGAGAGGGGCAAATACCCAAAGTGGCTCTTCACCCCAAATTAACTCATTTCCTTGAAGGTTTATTTAACTATTTATCATTTTAAATCAGCTTTAAACTCTTAACAGGACTCTAAAAGCACAACTACGAAAATAAGGAATGTGTTATGCAGCTTTCGTTTTCCTTTTCAATTCGGGATTTCGATTTCATTCGAGTCGAGCGGCTCAGGCAAAACTGCACAAATGAGGCGGTTAATAAATCGAATCATAAAAAATAATAAATAAATCTAATAATTATAAATAATAAATGTAACAAATAAATGAATCGGCCATCAGCCAACCCAGTTAAAGCAGTTGAGGCCTCACCAGAACTCGATGGCTTTAGTGTAGGAGAGGATGGCACAGCCCAAGGCTCCTTGGGAAAACTCCTCATTCCCTCTCTGCTTCATGGATTCACTGTCCTGGGAAACCAAAAAAACCCACAAATTCAGCGTTTCTGGCCACTGATTGAACTGATTTAACTCACCAACGAGAATGAAAGGTCATTATTTAACGGCAATGATCGTTTCAACACACTCAAGGTTCTCCAAGCCTTTCATTCCCTGGGGATTTTTGTAATTCTTGATCCCATTAGAAAAATCCCCCTCAAATAAAAAAACCCCGACTAGAAAAGCACAAAAACACGTCCCAAAGGCTTCTCTCACCTTCCTGGAATTCTCACAGATCAGAGCTTGGAATTCTTCGACTAAATCACAATTTTCCAAGGCAACTTTAGTAATGGAACGTTTCCCTGGAGCCGAAATTCACAGAAAC
Organism: Pitta sordida; assembly: GCA_013390025.1. NCBI lineage: Eukaryota > Metazoa > Chordata > Aves > Passeriformes > Pittidae > Pitta > Pitta sordida. The sequence goes on from WEKX01021467.1 coordinate 358,491, forward strand.
ACAGCGGGGTGAGCAAAGAGTTACCAAAGACATGAAGGGTTTCATTGAACGTGTGAGAACACGAGTGAAATTCTGGAAAAAATTCATATAAAACCCTCTAGAATTGCATTTAGAAACTCCTTTTTGCTGATTGAAATCCTTGAAGAAAATAATATAAACCCCCACTTTAGAACTTGATTTAAAAACTCCTTTTTGATGACGGAAATCTTTGAAAAAAGTAATATAAACCCTTCCCTAGAATTCGATTTAAGAACTTATTTTTGATGACTACTGAGAAATAATACAAAAATATATTTATTATTTATAATAATAGAAATCCCAGCAAATAATAATAATTATTTACAATAATAGAA
>WEKX01021467.1:367483-382609 GCA_013390025.1 Pitta sordida
CCCCGCGGCACCGACGCGGCTCCGCCCCGGCCCCTCCCGCCGGACGCGCCGCCCATTGGCCGGCTTCCTGATGACGTCACGGGAACCCGCCAATCACAGCGCCGTGCGCCTGCGCGCGCGGCCGGAAGCGGGCGGGGGGAGCGCGTCCGTCCGTCCGTCCTTCCTTCCTTCCTCCTCTGCTTCCTCTTCCTCTTCCTCCCTCCTTCCTTCAGTCCTCCCTCCTTCCTCCATTCCTCCCTCCTTCCGCTTTTCTCCTCCCCTTCTCCTCCCCTGGGTGCTGTTCCCTGCCTGGCCCGGCTGCACAGCGAGGAGGAGGGAAGGAGTTAAGGAAGGAATTAAGGAAGGAGTTAAGGAAGGGATGGAGGGAGGGGTTGTTCCCCCCGCCCGCGGCTGAGGAGGGTCGCGGGTACCTGTGCCACAGGAACTCCCGGGAATGCCCTTCCCGGCTCCCTGTTAAAGGGAAGGCAGCGGGATGGTGGAAAACTCGCCGGCGCCGCTGCCGGAACGGGCGATTTACGGATTCGCCCTTTTTCTGGGCTCCTGGTTTGGTTTCAGTGAGTATCCCGGGACCTCACTGCACCCACGGGTGTCGCTTTGCGCTGGAAATTCCCACCTGGCACAGGGTGCCCAGAGAAGCTGTGGCTGCCCCTGGATCCCTGGGAGTGTCCCAGGCCAGGCTGGAGCCACTGAGACAGTGGGAGGTGTCCCTGCCCATGGCAGGGCTGGCACTGGATGGGCTTTGAGGTCCCTCCCAACCCCAACCTTTCCATGGTTCTACAGGACCCTAAAAAGGATCCAACTTGTGCCCCAGCCCCTTTGGGGGCATTCCAAGAGCTGCCAGGTGTTCCCAAAGCTCTGTCACTGCCCTTTGTGATTTCCCCACGTTTTGTGTCTCTTTAACCATATTATGGGATCTTTAATGTTATTACAGAGTCAAGTTGCTGCATTCTCTTTTAATAACCTTTTTTTTTACTTGAATCCCACCCATTTTCACTGCTCAGGATCAACTGTAGATCACAGCAGGGTTACTTCCTCACCAAAATACTGGGGGGAAAAAACCTAATTTAAGTTAATTTGGCCAACAGCAGCGGAAACGAATTTGGCGAGAATGAGAAAGTGTTTTCAGTAGCTTTAGCAGAACAGTTCAATCCAAGCCCTGCAATTCCACCAGGTTTAACTCCAACCAATTTCCCCCACTGTGTGATTATATCCTGCTTTAATATTCTCTCCAGTCAGGTTCCTTTGGCCTCCTTTAAGGTTTGGGGTTTGTAGTTCAGCTTGGAATAAATTCTTGTCCGTCTCCATTGGAAATCAGAAATGAAATGTTAAAGCAAATGTAAAAATCATCCCATGTGATCGGGTACAAAACATTGTCCCTGTACTGGGCAGGTTTGGTGCCCGAGAGGCACATTTTGGTTTAAATGCTTTATAAGCAAAACTTAGGAAATCTAAAATAGTGTCAGTCTTAACCATTGTGAGTTTTTAATTCTCTTGTGCAGTTTTGTATCTCATCTGGGCATTCATTCCTGAGACGTGGCTCTTCTCCTTGGGACTCACATACTGGCCTCAAAAGTAAGTTCAGCCAATCACTCTTTAACCTGTAGGACACCCTTAATTATTTTGAAATAATTATTTTTTTTGAAATAGTGGCTTTGTCTTAAATCCATTTTCCCCTGATGAGAAAAGACTGTAATCTTTGTAAAGGTTTTTTTTTAAGTAGCCAAGTAGCTCCGGGGGAAATGTTTCGGTGTGTGGTACAAGAAATTGTGTTTGATTCATTTATGATGAATTTGGCCTTTTGTTTTCAGGAGGTTTGCTGATGAAAATACAAATTGAAACCGTAATTATTTTAAAAATGAACACCTGTAAGGAACCCAGTGTAAAGTCAGTAATTTTGGGAGAGGCCAGGATCCATATTTAGAGTTTTATTTGTTCCTTTATTTATTTATTTGCATTCCTTTATTTATTTATTTATTTATTTATTTATGGCTCAGTTTTTGTTGGATACAACGCCAGCATTAAAACTGTTGCATCTTTAGGCGTTTGTTCCCAAGAAATGTAAAGTTTAAAATCTTCGTTCCTCAGGTACTGGGCAGTTGCTTTGCCAGTTTACCTGCTGGTTGCTGTGGGAATTGGTTACATTTTGCTTTTTGGCATTAACATGATGAGTACAGCTCCACTTGACTCCACACACACCATCACAGGTCAGTCACTGGTGTCTTTGTGTAAATCTCTACACGGGGCAGTGGGTTCCCACCACCAGGGAGCAGGGTTGGGTGGGATATTGGGAAGGGAATTCCCAGACATTCCCTAAAAACCCCTATTTTCCATTTTTTCTCTCAGCTTTTGAGTTGCTTTCCCTCTTGCCAGGGGAGGGCTCCTGACATCCCCAGCCTTTACCAGGCAGCTGCATCTCCCTCCACACCAGGGATTAATTCCACCACTCTTTGCTGGTGACCATTTTAGTGAGGGGGGGAGGTGAAAAAAACCCTGTAAAATGTGGCAAGAAACCCCCCTGTTGCTGGAGTTGCCTTGTTTGAACTGTGCACATGGAGTCAGATTACACTGGACTTCTAAATAAAACCAGAAATCAGCCAAAGCTGGAGTTCAAATGCACCTTAAACTGAGCAAAATCCCAGGCAGGATCTCAGCACTTTGGGGGTGATTTTTTTTTCTGGGGCTTTTGCTGATATATTTCGGTGTAAAAGATACTTAATGAGCAGCTCAGCATCCCTGGGGGCAGTTAAATTTATCCCAAACCAACGCTGAACACCTGAAATGTTCTCTTTTGTAGATAACTACGCAAAAAAGCAGCAGCAGAAGAAATTTCAAGAGGAGGCAATCCCAGCTTTGAGGGACATCCCCATCAGTGAAGTCAACAGAAGGTTTTTCCTGCCTGAGAAAGGGATCTGCAACAGCAGATAGTTAATAAATTCAGATTTATTTGAACAAAGGATTAACAGAAGTGTCACATGAGGACAATTAAAACCTCTCCAAGTTAAAAAAAAACACTATTTCAGCTTGTAGGACAAAGCTTTTCTTTTTTTCCCCCCTGAATTTCTAATTAAATTGATATTAACTTATTTTATTATTTGCATGGACCTGCAAACATTGCACCACTTTAATTTATCAGGGCATTTATTTATTTCCCCTGTGAGTTTAAAAGTGTTGTGTGTGTTGTAGTTTCCTGCTTGTGATTTCCCCGTGAGGGGGAAAGAAACAGCTTTTGGACATTGTTTAATTTTATTTCCCTTTTGGACATAATTTATTTCTATTTCCCTTTGAATTCAGGGGGAGGAACTGTGTCCTGCAAGTCAAACACTTGAGGTTCTCTTTATGAAGACACATGAATTGAAAATATCATTGTAAATATACAATTTTCCTGTGTAAATATTAATAAAGTGTTGCTGATTTGGACTTGTCCAAGCCATTTTTCTGTGGTATTTCTCCTGGGTGAAGGTGTCTTGTGATCCATTTTCCTGTGAAGATGTTTTGAAACAAGTCTTGAAATTACTTTTTTAAACTTTTTGTTTCATTTTGAAGAATGTGGAAAACTGGTTTGAAGGAAATACCTGGAAATGCAGGAACTGACAGGTCCGTGACAAAGCACAAGAATTTGTTATGGAAGTGGTTCAGATGTTTCTCAAACACTGAATTTTCCTTCATTTTTGTCCTTTATTTCCTTTCTTCCAAGAGTCACAGTCCCAGTTATTTGCAGGAGTCAAGACCAGTGAGTAGAACCTCATAACCAACTTCAGCAGAGAATTTAGTTCATTATTTCATTCCAACATAATAAATTTCGAAGGTTTCTGTGGAAAATCTTAAACCAGTTTTTTTTTAGAAACGGAGCCAAAACGACCATCGGTTGATTTGGGAAGCCCAAAGACCTGGTAAAAATCTGGTTTGAATAAAAAACTTGTCATATCTTGCTCCTCCTGGTAGTTTATTTGTTTTTTCTACCTGTATTTGAAGAAAAGAACCCTCCGTTCTCAGGAGAAAAATAACCTTTTCATGAAGGAAAAAAGTGCTTTTCAACATTTTCCTCTGAAATACCAGACTTGTTTTAATATTGTTTGGGGGCATTTTGTAAGAATGAGAATTTCTCCCAACCCCCAGTGGCTGTAAATTAGAACAACATTGATTTGTTTCGTACATGAAGACTTTTTAAAGGAAGTTTTGGGGTGAGTTTGCTGTTGTTTCCCCCCTCCCGCCCTGATTTGGTGCTTTGATTCGTTTTAATTTCCGTGTTCAAACACAGGGTGGATTGAAGATTTTATGATTAGCAGACCCGAGGATGTATTTGCTCTTTGGGCAGTTCTTTAATCACCTTAAAGACATTGAAGTATTGACTGGAATCTTTTATTTAATGTGTGGTTTTTTTGGAGGAAGCAATTTCACGTGGAGGCCTGAGCTGACAAGGAGGGAAGGATTAATTCAGTCCCCAAATCCCTTCAGGATCGAGGAAAGTGGCTGGAAAACGGCCTCAAGCCCTGAAAACACTCGAATGAAAGGATTTTAAACCTTGGGCAAAGATGGTATCAGTGATGAATCTGCCATTTCCCCCAAGTTCAGAGCCCACAATTCTGGGAAAACCAACAGAGTGAGGAGGGATTTGTTGAAGGCCCGAAACTCGATCTTGGCTTGTCTGTCACTGGGGCTTCCAAGGCACCAGAGTGACCTTTGCTTCAACTTGGTCATGTTTGGCACTTCAGAAATCAAAATACAACCAGGTAACGTGGTGTTTGGGGGGTGATAAATGTGCTGGAGGGGATTGTGGGGGTTGGGGATCCATCATCGCAGTGTTGGGGATCCAGAGCTCTTGCATCTTCTCCTCTGAGCCAAGAGATCAGGCCGTGGATCCGAGGAGAAGATGCAACTCTGGCAGCAAAGAGAAGAAGAGATTTTGTGAATGTGGAGCTGTTCAGTGGGATTTGTGTAGATTTGTGTAGATTTTGCCTTGGATATTACTCAGGATAAAACCCAACAAGTTGAAATGATTGAACGGTGTCGCTGGCAGTGCCTCTCTTTACAAAACATACCTGTTCAAAGACTCGGGTATCAGGTGTCTGTTCTTCTCAGAGACAGAGGAAAAGCTAAATAAATAAAGGCAAAACCCTAAATTTGCCCTCGTTTTCACCTTTCTGCTTTCATCAGTAGAGTTTGATCAACTGCATCGTCCCTGCCGAAATCAAAGGGATAAAACCTCAGCCCAGTTTCAGGCCATTCCCTCCCCTCCTTTCCCTTGGGATGTGGCAGAGGAGACCAACCCCCTCCTCACTCCAACCTCTTCTCAAGGAGTTGTTCTTTGGAAAAAGACTTTTCAAAGCCTTTACCCGGCAGTTTCTGTGCACTTCCCTTTCATTTGTGGGTGTCACTGAGAAAAGCATTTCTGCCTTACAAACAGCACAGTTGAGGAACGATTTCATGTAAATACATTTTGTTCCATCAAGTGTTTTCCTGGGCGCTTGAGTCACTCGAATTTTGAATGCAGGGCCCTGCTTGCTGCGAGCTTTCAAACAGCCGAGATGAATGGAGGGGGTTGTGTCTTTATTCATGAACTGAACCTTATTCTGAGGAGGAAAGTTTTGAAAGGATTTCGTTTTGTTCTGCCAGTTTCCTCGCAGAGGAGTTGCCAAAATAAATGTTTGTGTGCTGTGCAGTTCATGGAGCGACTTCATTCTCAGCCTTCAGCTAAAGGCAGCTGATAGAATAACCCACTCCAGAAATCATTTATTTATATGGGGGGTGATTAACCAGTAAATGTTTCAGTGAATGGGATGGATTTTGGCTGTGGAGCTCATAAAACTGTCAGTGGGAATTTTGCCTTGTCTTGGTTCTGCTGCTGTGGTCACTCAGTATAACAAAATAGAAAAATAAAATAAAATTCCTGTGGTAGTTCTTGTAATCCAAATTATTGCTACATCACATTCAGAAAGAACACTCAGCAAACATCTTGTTCTGGTGAGGGTATCCCTGGGATTTATGTGTCCAGGAGCTGGGCTTAAAAGAGCCTGGATGTAGAATTCAAGACTGTTTTATGAGCACAAAACTCCTGCTTGGTTTTATTTCACATGAACACATTCAGCAGAAGGCTGGAATTGCAGGGATTGTGTGGATCTCTCTCTCCAGCATCCCTGGATCAGTGGAACATTAACTTGCCTTTTCCTCTCTCCATTTTAAAGACTAGAAATCCAAAGGAGCATTTACTGGAAGCGTTGGCGAAACACCAAATGAAGTTTTGTGGACCAGAGCCCTGAGCCAACAATTTCAGCTGTGAAATGCTGTTTCTAGTCTGGCCTTTGAAGCAGGAAACCAACGATAAACTCCTTCTTTGGGGAAGCTTTGTTATCTTTTTCCTGTAAATGACGGATGATTTTAAGGTCACTGGAAACTTCGCAGGGTCAAATCGCAGATGAGGCAACTGGAAACTGGAAGTTCCCTGCAGCTGAATTACAGAAATGCTGCATCAGGTCACTTGGGGGGTTCTTTTAATTATTAACAAGCTGGTAAAGGAGCACAAAGCGTTTTTGTCATCACACACCTGCTAAGTCACCTTTTCTCTCTGGTTTTGCTGCAGATGGAATAATGATGAAGCTGGAGCTTAAATTATTTTAGGGAATCTTGTGAAATAACTTAAAAATGTGTTTTAGTTCCACGTGTTTGGAAGTGGAGATGTGGAAATGGTGAACGGGTGAAATGTAAAAGCTGAATTTTCAGGGTTTAAATTTCCCCCAGTTCTTGTAATCCCCTCTGTTAGAGGCTGCTGGCTCCTTGTGAGAATTTAATTAACAGATCCTCTTTTGAGTTTGAAGATGGAGGTTTAAAAAAGGCTCTAATAAGTTCATTTATTTGAAATCCTGATTTGCCGGGCTCGGAATGTGACACCCCATCACTTTGTTTGCCTGGGCATCCCCACGAGGCAGATCTGACACACACTTTGAGTGGTTCTTAAAACTGTCTGACTTTGTCTGCTGAGCCCAGAGGGGTTTAGGAAAGGTCAGGACTGAGGAATTCTGTGTTTGCACTCCTGCTTGGAGAGGAGGGACACGGAGCAGAATAAATTTGAAATATAGTGGGGCCAATCCTGGAGATAACTCCGAGCTGCTGGTGGCAGGACAAGCCTGAGGAACTCCCTGAGCACCCCCAGGATTGTGGGGAAGGGGGAAAGGCACCACGTCAGGAGTGGTTTAGTGGGAAATTAAATTCAATCAGTGTTTCATCGAGGCTGACTTTTTTTCTCACTGGCAAAAGACATTTTTCTGATGACATCTGATAACCTCAGACTGGCAGAAGCCCAGAAAATCTTCCAACTTGTCCTGACAGGGATTATACAGGAAATGGATTATTTCAGTTGGGCATTCAGGAGTTAGATCAGGATAAATATGTCTCATGGAGCTAATAAGCCAATTTGCATTTTACATCATTTCTTGCTTCAATTCTTCAAGCCTCTGGGTTATTTTGGGGTTGTACATTATATTATTGGGCCTCATAATCAATCCAATTTTCACTTCATCGGGACTAAAAAATAGTGACTCAGTGCAGTGTCTTAATGTTCTTCATCTGGGTTAATTAAACCAACTGGATTTAAAACTCATAATCTTTTGTTCAGCTTCAGGGTTTTATTTCAAAGTCTCTCAAAACACAAAAGGATTTCCTCTTGTTTTCCACTTGCACTGACTCATTTTCCTCGGTACAATAATTATAAATGGTTTTATTTTCGAGCTTTGATATCTCTCAGAGGTTTGCCCACACATTTCTGAGAGTTCTTTTTTTATCTCTCGAGTTTTGAGTGTCGATTTTGTGTTTTCAGGCTGAACTCATTTCCTCTTCATCTTCCTCCGAGTGGGCATCATCGTTGTAGAAGTGAATTGTAGCTTGGACTGGGAAACTGGCCAGAACCTTCTCTCCAACACTACCAAGAAACTTCTGGGATTTGGACTTGGGCAAATAAAGTCTAATAAGAAAAGATACAAAAGAGACAAAATAAAACTATGGGACACTTGTCCATCCAAGCTAGATGTATATTAAAGCTTATTTTTTGGAGATTAAATACAATTTTAAAGCTTAAGTTTTGGAGGTAAAATAATCCTAGAATTAAGACTAGGATACCAGGGTTGGATTGGGATGGACAGAGAGTGATTTCAGTGGATTTTGTGGCTCCAGGTGGAGCAGAAGGTGTATTTATGTATCTCAAAATCCAAATTGTTTTGTATGGAAACCATAAAGGACTGAGTTTCCAGTTTAGGTTTTCAGCAGCTCCCCAGTAAAGCAGAACTCAAGTGCTCTGTATAAACATATAATATATAAATATATATTTTTATGTATATCTAAAATACATAAAGAATTACGTGTGGGGTTTTGTGCATCTGGGTTTCCATCTCTTCCTCTCACTTTGGTCACTTCCCAATTAAATAAATTAAATACAGTGATAAAGGTCACACAGAATTTAGAACTTTCATAACAAAGAAGAGGGAGATCCCATTCATTCCCCACCTTAAATAAAAGTCCAAATTAAGGGTTTCTATTTCATTAATCCAAATTATTGATGAAAACCCTTCTCAGCCCTGCAGGGATGGGAACAGCTTTACCTGGAGTTAAATTCTAATCAAATTGAAACAACCTCAAGACACAAATGTGTAACAAGTCACGTCCCATTAGCAGCTGTTCCCACGGGTTATTTGGCCTTTAGGAGCTGGTTATTATATTAATTAATATAAATATAAATTAGACCAGGCACAAAGATTTTGGGTTTTTTTTCAGGATTACTTTCCCCTTATTTTTCCTGTTTTTGCAGGGTCTGTTCAGCCTGAGCATCTTTCCTTGCAGAGGGATAAAAATCTGGGCAGTTTAATGAGTAATTAAAGGGATTTTCCTGGGAAATGTCACTTTTCCTGCACCAAGGGGTGGGAGTGAACTCACCTCACTGGGTGTTGGAACCCCAGGGCTCCCTTGGATCTACAATTTCTTACTTGACCTCCCAGTTCTGACTGTAAAAAAACAGTATTTATTTAACTTAGAACAAGCTCAAAACAAATATTTCTGTGCCAGTTTGTCCATTTTATGAGCCACAAAGCCGGGAATTTGTGCATTTTTCTGAAATTCTTCTGGAATATCTGCAATGAGCTGACAACACCATCAAACAGAAGTTTAGTGATGGGAAATAAAAAGGATTTTCTATCAGTTTAAGGGTTGGGGTTAAACCAGAATAAGGTTTTCTAAAACAAATAAATAAAATAAAAGAATTATTTATTTTTATTTATATTCCTATTTATAAACACTTATATATTTATTTATATAATTATATACACGTTTTATATTTTTTCTTTATTTTTAGTGCTTTTTTTGTGCACCTTTCCATTTCTCAGGTTGGATTCTCACATGTAAATTCCCAAACTATTTGGGTTTTATTTTAATTACACAGAGGCTCTTGAAATTTGGATTTTCTTCACTCTGCAGTGTTGGGAGTATCTCCTGATCCTTCATTATATCAATTGTTTAAGTCATAATTTGCTTCCAACAATGCCAGGAAAACTTGATGTTTCTCACACAAATAGGCAGAAACCCGAGTAGGAATTAAAACTTTTGGGCTGGTTGAATAAAATAAACAATAAATCCCAACTTCCTGATGGTAGAAATAGTTTCTTGAATTCTCCCGTGACAACCAGACATCAGGACCTGGTTGGATGGTGCTGAAATCTCTATTTTCGCACTTTGAGCCCAACAAATCTTCCCATCCGAGCGAGTGAAACCAACAATCCCAGTGCATTTCAAAGGCAGCAAGAGTTACTTTTAAATTCAATTTTCTATTCATTTCCTGACTGGTTTGGCTACAGCAACTTCCACCCCCCAAAAAACCCCAATAAATAAAACCATGAACCTGAAAATACGGCTTTAAAAATTTCATCTTAAAGTGATTTTCACTCAAACTCCCTCTTTGTACAAAATATCACATCCTGACCAAGCCTGGATATTTCAAACCGAGAATGTGCTTTTTTTATGTATATAAAATATATAAAAGGATGATTTCCTCCCCAATTCCATCTCACCAGCTCTTGATCCCCTGAGGCTGTCCAGGGCCTCCACAGAGCGGAGCTGCTGCAAGGGGAAGGTACAATGAAATCATGGAATATCCTGGAGCATCCAAGTCCAGCTCCCCCACCAACCCCCCACCCTGTGCCTGAGAGCGTTTTTTTATTTGGTAAATCTGATTTCTCTGGCAATATTTGGCTTTTCCCCACCACGGGATTAAACAAACTGCACCGTCTCGTGCCCATTTTCCCCCATTTTTCTCTTTTCCCTTTAAGGTTTCCCAGCTCCAAGTCACTCCAGTGAACTCCAAATGATGATTTTAAGGATTCTGAAATGTTTTTCTTTATGCAGCACTGCTACAAATGAAAGCCACCCCTCCCTCCCTCAGCGCCAGGGTGTCTGTGCAGTCATTGAGTGGGTAATTATTGGCTCAGCAATTAATCTAATTAGCCCAGGAGAGCATGTGGGGTGGTGGGGGCTGCATCTGCCTTTTGTTTGGGGGGGAAGGGGGGGACGAACACAATTGTGGATTATTTTCCACCCCTACAGGTGGGGAAATGGATATAAAAGGTATATAATGTCAAATATATAATTTGATAATATAAAAGGTATATAAATGCAAATTATATAATTTGATAATATAAAAGGTATGTAAATGTCAAATATATAATTTGATATAAAAGGTAAGTGAATGCCAGATAACAATAAATTGGTTGTCACAATCTTTGTTTTCATTGATTAGTAATATCTGACTGAAAAGGATCAGTAAAAGAAATGAAATATATTGAATGTTTAACAAGAAAGGTTGTTTCAAAGACTATTTCACCCTTTACTTCTGAGGCTGGATTTCCCGTTGGCTTTTCAATATGGGAATAGTTACAATGGNGATGCCCGTGTCCCGCTTGATCCTGCAGAGGGAGGCTCGTGGCTGCCCCTTCCATAGCCTTGGATGCTCTGAAGTCTGGGCTTTCCAGCCCCTCCTTTAGCTGAACTGTGAGGAAACTTCCCTAAAACAAACACGGCCCCAGGTAAAAGGAGGGAAATGTCCTTAATGAGGTTTGGGGGTGGGGGTTTTGAGTGAGTTCAAAGGTAGGATGGGCTCTCACCTGGGCAGGCTGGCCTGGGAAAAAGGCTTTTTGTTTGGTTTGGTTTGGTTAGAAAATCCCAGGGCATACAACACATGGTCTGTATCTTTCTGTTTCATTTATCCAAATTATTACAGGAGAATTTGTCCTGTATGAAATATAAGATGGAAATACACTTCTTGCATGTCTTGGGAAAACTCAGCCACATCCTGTCCTAAGAAAAATGTTACAGAAATGCAAAGAGAATTTTAAATGTAATTTTTTTTTTTTTAATGACTAGAGTCCTTTGTTGTGTCCTGGCTTTGAGAGAGAAAAAAATACCAAAAAATAGTGAAAGTGAGAGGATTTAAAGACAGGCCTAGTGACTTCCTCAGAGCTACAGGGATATCCCTGGATTACATTCCTGTTTGATGGATGGAGAAAGCTTCTGCGAAGGATTGCTTTGCCTATCAAAGAATAAGAGTTAGAAGTTCCATCACTCTGTGGATTCTTTTATTCAAATAACAAAATAAATATTAAATAGCAGCACAGGTGCTGAGGGAAAAAAATGGCAAACTACTCAAGTGAACTGAATTGTAATTAAATATCTTGCTAAACTAACAGCCTCAAACACACAGATAGAATTTCAGCAGCTTAGTTGGATTTAGTCCTGATTTCATGAGAGAGTTGAAAGGGAAGTTTGATGTCGATGGTCCTGATCTTGCAATTGGATCTTCGTGTGAGGATAATTGATTTACATCTCTGGATACAATGGATATTAGTGCATTACTAAAGCCTGAACTGACACGTGACCTTTCAAAAAATGCAAAGTTATTCCCAATTGAACACGCTGATAAACCTCCAAGACCGAATTTATTGCAAAATTATTAAAAACAATGAAGCTCTAGTGTAATCTAATATAATTAATGTAATGCTGTGGAATATAATATGTAAAACTGTGGGGAAAAATTAACTCAATGCAACATTACAGTACTAATTAATCAAACCACACAAGTTTAATTCACGGAATCATTAGCTCAGGGTTGCTGATGTTGGTGGTGTTTAGTTTTAATATTTGGTGACAAACACAGAATCACAAAGTGCTGGTTCTCTCATGCTGCTCATCCATTTTTCCCTGGAGCTGGGAGTACTTTTTAAATTCCTGAGAAATATTTGGACAGACTCAGCTCTCAGGGAAACAGGACAATGGGACAGCATTTATGGGTTTGAATAATATTTTGTGTTAAACCAAATAACAGAGGCTCCTCAAAGAGAAATGCAGCTCGTGAGGGGCAGAGGGAGAAGGAAACAGAGCTTTTCCCAAAGCACAGTAAGGCCAGCCTCCGAATATTCCAAAAATATTCCAAAAAGAGAAATTCACCTCCACTGAGGACACATGGAAACCTTGGCATGTCTGAGGGTTGATGTTACTCCCTTTTTCTTCCCAAGGTTTCCTTCCACCCTCCTTCAAGGAGGAGCTGATTGACACAGTTATTTTAGAAAACCTGTTCTCACGAATTTCCTGCTGTATAACAATGATATGATTCCCAGTCTAAAATTCTTAACCCTTTACATCAAAGCTTGTCATGATTAAATCTAAGCTACATTATAATAAAAACCGGGAAACTCGCAACAACTTCACGGCTCCAAATTGATTATTTGCCAACATAGGTCAAAACTTGTCTTAAAATCTGGCTTGTTTTTGCCTGCATATTGTTCTGCTTAAAACTCCCTGGCAAGATGAAGTTTTGATTGTGTTCTCTCATTTACTCCCTGAACTTTTCCAGGGTAAGTTGACCGTGTGCCACCCCAGGATTAAACAAAGTGCGTTCCCCATTGTGCAAAGGTTACACAAACAGTTGTGCTTTGTGCTGCTCTCTGAGGGTCAGCAGTGCACGGGGCTGTGGAACTGATGGGGAGAAAGTGAATTCCAGAGCTGAGAGCTCTCTTTGGACAGTGGGGACTTTGCTTGTTTTCTCTCCTTTGATGTGGAAGGATTCACAAAGGACCTGTGTGTGTAATGTTAGGTGCAAGGTAGGACCACTGGAGACTTCGTTCCTCTCTCTGTAGTGCAGGATATGGCAGCAGCACAAGGCTGGGATTTTTTAAGCTTGACATAGAGAAGGAGAAATACTTAAATTATTCCACCCTTCAACTGAGATTGTCACCTGTTTCTGCCTTGTACAGTGGAAATCATCATTGTCCCATCCTTGGAAGTGTTCAAGGCCAGGCTGGATGGGCCTTGGAGCATCCTTGGATCTAGTGGAAGGTGTCCTTGGTCCTGGGTTGGAAAAAGAAGACATTTGGGTTCTTCCAACCCAAAGAATTCCACGATTCTGTGATTGTATGTGAGCAATTCCTACCATTTTGGATAAGCTTCTGCTGTGGGTGCAGATGTAAAGATGTAGCAATGCGTTCCATAGTATTGGTGGTGCTTCTTTTGTATTGATGCTGCTCCAAAATCCCAGAATCCCAGAATCATCGAGGCTGGAAGGAACATCCAGTCCCCCTCACCCAGCACCACCAGATCCATGTCCCCAAGGGCCACATCCAGACACCTCTGGGACACTCCCAGAGACTGGGACTCCATCCTGGGACAATTATTCCAAGGACAGACAACTCTTGCAGGGAACAAAACATTTTCTAAAATCTAATCTGAGCCTCCCCTGGCACGACTGAAGGCCATTTCCTCTTGTCCTTTCACATGAGACATGAGTGCAGGGTCAATTTGTTCCTTCTCCTTTCACTCACCCACTAACTATCTGCCATGATCAGAGTGATCCACATGTTCTTTTCACAGAACTCTATGTTGTGACCATGCTTCACACAAAATACAGAAAGTATTTAATAACTTTTGCACATTGACAAACCAGAGGAGTGGAGGACAGCTTGTTATCTCTGTTGCACCATCTACAGTGGCAAACCTGTGTTTGCAGCACACGTGGCACGTGCGGATCCTACAGTTTTTTATTCTGTGGCAGGATGTCCTTCACTTTGAAGCCAATGTTCAGCCCCACTTTATCATCCGTGTTTGGTGACTCCCAACAAATCTGCTGAAATGAAATGCTTTGGTGGCTATGCTGGGAAAGGAATGGGATAGGACACAGCCTGTGAGGGAGGGGACACTGCTCCTCTAGGATATCAACACAGCCTGGAGACAGGTCAGGGAGCAGCGTGACATTTCTGAGGAAGGGAATCCTTTCCCGTTGTCCATCAGGACAGTGTTAGCTGGGGAGAGCAGGAGCTCCAGGATTTATGGAGGTGAGGGAGGTTTATTCTGCCCCTCTGCCCTGCCCAGGTGAGACTGCCCCGGGAACAGTGTCCAGCCCTGGGATCCAGCCCAGGAAGGACATGGAGCTGCTGGAGAGAGTCCAGAGGAGGCCCCAGGATGAGCAGAGGGATGGAGCAGCTCTGCTGGGAGGAAAGGCTGGGAGAGCTGGGAATGTTCAGCCTGGGGAAGGAAGATCTGGGAATACCTTGGAACCCCTCCCAGAGCCTCGGGGGAGCTGTAGGAGAACTGGAGAGGGACCTTGCACAAGTGCGGGCAGTTGTTAGAACAAAGGGGGAATGGCCTTAAACTGGAGCAAGTCAGGGTTAGACTGGATGAATATGGGGAAGAAACTCTTCCCAGTGAGGGCGGGGAGGCCCTGGCACAGGTTGCCCAGAGAAGCTGCGGCTGCCCCTGGATCCCTGCAAGTGTCCAAGGCCAGGTTGGACAGCGGAAGGTGCCCCTGCCCACGGCAGGGGGTGGCACTGGATGAGCTTTAAGGTCCCTCCCAACCCAAACCACTCCGGCCAGGTCGTGACGGCCGGGGCGAGAGGACATCATTGCTCCCCTTCCTCCTCCTTTCTCCTCCTCCTTCTCTAGAACACGGGGACAACGAGGCCGGCGCAAAGACACCACGCCCGAAGCCGTTTTTTTACAACTTTTATTTTATTTTCACACCTCCAAACCGCCGCATTTCCCGTCCCCTGAGGGGAGAGCCCCGCACCGCCCCCTCACGGCCGAGCGGGGGGGGGGCGGGGCCACTAA
>WEKX01021467.1:382768-471736 GCA_013390025.1 Pitta sordida
GAGGGGGGGGAGCCGGGCGGGAGCGATGGTGGGAAGCGTTAGTTCGGGGGTAGCTGGGTGTGCCCAGGGCTTGGCGGAGGTTCTTGGGCTGAGGGGGGGTTGTGTGTGCCGGGGGTGTGTGTTCCTGCCTTGTACAGGGGAAATCATCATTGTCCCATCCTTGGAAGTGTTCAAGGCCAGGCTGGATGGGCCTTGGAGCATCCTTGGATCTAGTGGGAGGTGTAAGTGTGTATTTATATGTACGTGTGTGTACTGAGTGCAGCGGGGCGAGGAAGGCTGTGGTTACAGGAGAGCTTGGCTTGGCAGAGCTGGATGGTTTTCCGGAGGATCGTGGGATGGTTTAGTTGGAAGGGATCTTAAAGATTATCCAGTGCCACCCCTGCCATGGGCAGGGACACCTTCCACTGTCCCAGGTGGCTCCAGCCTGGCCTTGGGCATTTCCAGGGATCCAGGGGCAGCCACAGCTTCTCTGGGAATTCTCTCTCAGCCTCTCCCCATCCTCCCAGCCAAGAATTCCTTCCCAATATCCCACCTAACCCTGTCCTCTTACATTTTAAAGCGTTTCCCCCTTGTCCTGTCTCTCCAAGCCCTTTGGGAAAGTCTCTCCATATTAGCAGCATCATTTGAGCCCATAGAAGGCTTAAATCTAAAGACATAAGCTCTGCCTGTGAATTTAAAGTTCGTGTCAGAGGTTTAAAACATCTCTGGGTCTGCCGTGGAATCCAGACTGGGCTTGTGGTTACAGAGAGTTCGCAGCTTCTCCCCACACAAAATGTTGTTTCGAGTGAGGAAAACGAGATGAAAGATGAAAATAGCTTTTTTAATTTATTTATTTCCAATGGGCAGCCATGACAGTGGAAAAATCCACTGCCTGCCCGAGTTCCAGTGGGAATTACGGGAAGCAAAACTGAAACTAAGCTTGCCTGACTGTCAGGATTAGGAGTGGAACTCCCCTGGCACTGCCCAGAATAGTCTGAGTTACTTAAATGGATGTTGGATTTGTCTAAATTCGTCACTGAACACCAGAATTCCTGATTTTTGCCTTTTGCTGGTGTTTGTTTGTGTGTTTGGTGGGAATTATTTCAGTTGTCCCTGGCGTTACTGAGAGGGATTTGTGGAGCCTGTCACTGGCTAAGTGCTGTTCTTTAAGAAGCAGAGAAGCTTTTTGTAAGTGAAGAGAATGTTTTCAGCGAGGCAAAAGAAGATCAGAAATGCTGATGAACTATTTATTTAATGAGCTGGTTATTTAAGAGCAGTGGTGGCAATCTCAGAATCTGAGACAGCAAAGTTAAATCCTGAATTCCTGTTTCAATAAAGCTCTTCAACCAAACCAAAACTGTTCAGGGGAGCTGTGCCTCAGTGGCCCTGGATTGTTGTTTTGTAAAAAGTGTTTCCACTGATTTCTGCTGTTCTTTGCTCCACTTCTGGTCAATAAATAAATAAATTAAAGCACATTTTTTTTTCCTGTCAGCACTGTTATTTATGCAGCCTGATTTTACAAGCTGGTCAGTTTATTGGGAGCTGGGAAGCCCTCTGGGGAGCTGTAGCCTGGCCTGAAGTTTGGCACAACCTCAGGGCTGTTATTCAATATGTTTTTGTCTCTTAAAAATAAACCTTGACAGTTCCCTGTTGCACTTGAGTCTGGGAACCCCCGGGGCAGGTGTGTGGCACATGAGGGCTCTGGGTTTGTGTTAAAGACAGAGGCAGCATCGCTGGGGAGCTCTTCACGTCATCTGTGAAGAGATAAAAAGTTGACTGGGATGATTTTTTGTCTTCTGGGCAGCCAGCAAGGCTCCTCTGCTCTCTGCTGAAGCCATAAATCATAACCTGTAAAGGTTTTTTGTTTGATCTTTGGCCAGCTGGGATGTTTAAGGGACTGTAAAGCTTCCTGAGCTCAGTTCCCTTTCCCTGGAAGATAATAAAGTTTGCTCTTGCAGCCTCAGTGCTCACTGGAGCTGGTTGGATCAGTGACCTGAACCAATCAACTTCAAATTCTGGGGCTCCATTTGAGGGGTTTTTAATGTGCTTCACAAAATGACTGAAGGGGTGTGTTTCTAGCATGTTCTTTGGTCAGCTGGTTCCAGCTTTTGGGCTCTTATTTGCTCCTCGGTGAGGACAAGAGAGGGAACCATTTTCGTATTTAATGAAGAAAACATTTGTCCAAAGGTGTGATGGGTGGATAGAATAACTCCTAGATTTTTGAATGAGTTATTATTTAATATTTTATGAGTTCCATCCTAAATGAGGAACTTTGATGCAAATGCATGAGGATTTAATCTGCAGAGTGAAGAGGAGGATCAGGTTGGGTGAGGAACGTTGCCAGCGGCAAATGGCCCACGACAGTCACAGCGCTTTTGTGGCCCACTCTTTTCCACTCTTCTGGGAAAGCTGGAGTCCTGAATTGGCTTAAAAAAGGTGAATTGTCACTTTCAGTTTTACTTTTGTTGTGTTCCTGTGTGATGGTTCAGAACTTCACCCCACCGGGGGATGTGGAATAGTCATCACCCTTCCTGCAAAGCTGAGGGGGCAGATCTGAGTCCAGGCTGGGCTTGAGTCAGAAGGGAATTCTTAAACCAGACTTAGTTTTATTTTCTGTTACTTTCAGTTCCTTGATGACTTGAACAGGTGGAGCCTGTTTCTCGTTACTCCCCTGGTTTATCCGGAGAAGTTACTGGAAGCAGAGCACATTGCCTTTGTGACAGAGACCATTTCTGCTCAGGCAGAGAACTTGCAGAAAGTACCTGACTCTTCCAAGGAGGTGAGTAGTTCCTTCTGTTTCCTGCATAGAAACTACGTATTAGAGATTGGTATGATGTTATTGGCATTCAAAAGGTACCCTCTTCATTAAAATGCATCACTGTTAGTAATTTATTTGGATTTTATGCTTTAAATGGACCCATAGATATCTTGCTTAGAGTTTTTTGGTAGCTTGTTTCTCTGGCTTTGGATGGGATCTGCACTTCTGCTCTGGGACAGGCTGGGAGAGGTGGGATTGTTCACCTGGAGAAGGGAAGGATCCAGGGAGACCTTGGAGCCCCTTCCAGAGCCTCGCGGGGCTCCAGGAGAGCTGGAGAGGGACTGGGGACAAGGGATGGAGGGACAGGACACAGGGAGTGGCTTCCCAGTGCCAGAGGGCAGGGAGAGATGGGAGATTGGGAAGGAATTCCTGGCTGGGAGGGTGGGCAGGCCCTGGCACAGGGTGCCCAGAGAAGCTGTGGCTGCCCCTGGTTCCCTGGAAGTGTCCAAGGCCAGGCTGGAGCCCCCTGGGACAGTGGAAGGTGTCCCTGCCCATGGCAGAGGGTTGGAATGGGATGAGCTTTAAGATCCATTCCAACTAAACCATTCTGTGATTCTATGGAGCAGAAATCTGTCTTGGAAACTTCCCTTCGCTGTGATTTTGTAAGTACACGTTAAAATATCAGACTATTTTGTCAGTCTGCAGAAGTAAGGCCAAGATCAAGCTTTTCATCTCTTTGCTTTTCTGTAAAATGCAGCTGGAAACTGAATGTAAATCTTGGTTGGAATTTTATAATTTGTGTTTGCCTTTTAGCACAAATGTACTCGTAAAATGTTTCTGAGGCCTCCAGAAATATAAATAAAAATAAGCAGTACAGATTGTCCTGGTTCCTTCCTGAGGGTCTCAGCTCATGGATTTAAGGGACCTTAAAGATCACCCAGGGCAGGGACACCTTCCACTGTCCCAGGTGGCCCCAGCCTGGCCTGGGACACTCCAGGGATCCAGGGGCAGCCACAGCTTCTCTGGGCAACCTGTGCCAGGGCCTCCCCACTCTCACAGGGAACAACTTTTTCCTAATCTCTAATCCAACCCTGCCCTCCTTCAATTTAAGGCCATTCCCCCATATCCTCTTGCTCCATGCCCTGGTGGAAAGTCCCTCTCCTGGTTTTTTTTAGTCCCCTTTAGGCACTGGTGGGGAAAACAGAATGAACCTCCCTGTCTGCAGGAAAGAGGAGGAAAGGCAAGATGGGCAATCTGGGATATTTCTGGGTAGGCAGATGTAAAACATCTGACCTGGGGTTTCTGAAGCTCTTCTGTGACTCAGGATCTGCCACAGGCTGGAATCACCCCTCGGGGCCATGGATAAGGTGTCACCCTGAGGGGCCCGTCTGCCAGCCGTGTTTCCTGGCAGCAGGTTTCTGGCTGCGTGGTGGAGTGACAGGAAATCAGCCCCACACACAGTCGTTTCCCTGCACATGGATCGTGTATTTTGCAGGTCGCCTGTTCCAGGAGCTATTCCAGGAGCCCTCTGCTGGAGGGAGCACGGAGAGCAGAGTGCTGTGGAAATGGGTTTATTTAATTTAACCCGAGCGCAGGAGCAGAAGGACAGGTTGGGAATGGGCACAATTCCAGATTTGGGGATGCAATCAAACTTCCTGTGCCTTCACCCTCCCATGGAAGGCTGCCAGTTGTGACCCAGGGGATGTTT
The DNA here is from genome assembly GCA_013390025.1 of Pitta sordida. Classification (NCBI taxonomy): domain Eukaryota; kingdom Metazoa; phylum Chordata; class Aves; order Passeriformes; family Pittidae; genus Pitta; species Pitta sordida. The sequence continues at coordinate 387,214 of WEKX01021467.1, forward strand.
TTGGAGCATGTAAGTCAGGAATGGTGCCCATGTGAAGTGCTGCCTCAGGGAGGATCCTTGTCCCCACAGAACTCCCAGGTGGGAGGGCTGGAGGCACCGAGACCTTGTGGGGACCTTTTCTTGCTGAAATCTCCTGAACTTGCTTCCAATGGCCACATGTTTCCTTGGAGCACACAGGAAATACCTGCATCAGCTGGTTTATAAATGGTTTTATTGCCTTGGATGGGTGGAATACACCCGGGTGGGCCCTGCCTCTGGGAGATGTCCGGGTGGGGATACCAGCTCTGTGAGGTGCACCCAGAAAACAGGAGTATAAATGATTTCTCATCTCTTGCCGAGAGCTGGCTTTTCATTCTGTATTGTGACAGAATTTTGGTGTGTTCTTATTGTAGCAGGAAAGTTTGAAAATGTTCCCTGAGGAATTTTGTTCTGCTGTGGAGCAAATGGATTGTTGCCTGAGGAGGATTAGAGGCCATATGTTTTGGCAACAGCTTTACTCTGTGAAGCACTTCTGTGCGTTCTCTTTATTTGCTCTACTCACAAATAATTACATTTTACATCTGGTATTTTACTTGGTGCCATGGAGAAAAGCTCTGGAGCATCAGTGTATCTTCCTCACAGTTTCCAGGTGACGTGTGGGTGTCACCTGTTCTCTGAGGGAAAAAGGATTATCTGAATTCTGTCTGAGTCTCTTGCCCTCCACCACAGTAGCCCAGAGTCACATCCTGAGGGAAATGGAGAAGGAAGCTGATGTCCGTGTGACAAACGTTTGTCACTGGTGCTTGTGAGTTGCCCAGTGAGCAGCAGGCCCTCAGAGTTTCACACCTTGGGGTTACCACTGGAGACTTCCATTCCAGCCGTGGATGTTTTGCCAATAAACCTTTGGAAAATGTTGTCCAGGCAGTTGTTGGGGCATTTCTGGCTGACTTGGTCACAGACATCCCCATGACAGTGGCCTGAAGTCTGACTCCAGGGGTTCCAGTGGATCATGGTCTGGTGAAGCTGTTTTCCAGGAGGAGATTTTGTTCCCTGTCGGAACTGGTCACTCACTATGAGTGTGCCCCGAAATACATCCTGTAATTCCAGGAGTGGCATTTCTTTGGGGTACATTCATGGAGGTGAGCTTGGAGAAAGTCCTGGAGGTAGAAACTCGCTCTTGGAGTGTGTGTTTGTTATCCCAGGGGTTCAGGACCCAAGGGATAGATCTGTCCTGAGTTTGAGGGCTGGTTCTCACCACCTGTGTGCCTGAACCTGGTCTTGCTCTTATTTTAGAGAGCTGAAGTTTAACCCAAAACTTAAAGCATGCAGCTGGTCTTGTGGTGAGCACTCACCCACTGCTCTCCTTTTCCTTTCGGGAATGGAATTTTGTCACTAAGAGTCAGGATAAGTCACGTATCAGAAAGTGCTCAGGCAGTTTTCTTGTTGGATTTCCAAAGGCCACCAGTGTGAGTGTGGATTGAGCCCCCACCTGCAGAGCTGCTCCAGCCCTGGGATCCAGCCCAGGAAGGACATGGAGCTGCTGGAGAGAGTCCAGAGGAGGCCCCAGGATGAGCAGAGGGATGGAGCAGCTCTGCTGGGAGGAAAGGCTGGGAGAGCTGGGAATGTTCAGCCTGGAGAGGAGAAGCTTTGGGGTGACCTCAGTGTGGCCTTCCAGGAGCTGAAGGAGCCCCAGGAAGGAGGGAGAGAGACTATTTCCAAAGGATGGAGGGACAGGACCAGGGGGAATGGCTTCAAACTGACAGAGAGTGGAGTTAGGTGGGCTATTGGGAAGGAATTCCTGGCTGTGAGGGTGGGGAGGGGCTGGGATGGAATTCCCAGAGAAGCTGTGGCTGCCCCTGGATCCCTGGAAGTGTCCCAGGCCAGGCTGGAGCCACCTGGGACAGTGGAAGGTGTCCCTGCCCATGGCAGGGGGGGGCACTGGATGATCTTTATGATTTTTTCCGACCCAAACCTGTCCATGGTTCTATGACTGAACGGTGTCATTTGGGTTGTGCTGATCAGAGTCTGTATTTGAGAATGACTCAGAAAGGGAGACACAAACATTCAGGTTGGAGGAAATCTCAGGTTTTTTTACTTTCTTCTTGTTCCCTGGGGAAATACCATAAAGTCTGAAGTTGCAACTGATTATTTAGAATAACGTGTAGGGAATAACTGCAGTAGAGAAAAAGATGATTTTAGCTGATAGTCCAATTAAGGACAAGTAAAATATCCCAGAGCTCACCTTTATTTTGTGCATTCAGAATCGGTGTTTTTCCTGACTCTCTTTAATGACTGTGTCACATCTTGTCTGTGATGATAAAAAGATGAATCTCATGCTGGCAGCCACAAAGTACTGGGGATTGCACGTGGTCTCCCAGTATTTGGAATATATTACATGGCAAAGGTGAATTTGGTTTAGGCCATGACAAGAGGTGGTGCTTCATTGTCCTTAAAAACACCTTCACTGGGGAACAGCTGGTTTGTGTCTCCCAATTCCACGGGGTTTATTTCCTGGAGAAAGGATTTTTTGATGTAGGTAAGCATCTGGAACCTTCAGGGTTTAGTTCATAATTCTGATAATCACTGTGGACTTTTGTTCTTTGTATCATCCTTCTCGTTTAGAATTTGTGCCGAAGGATATAAATTAAAAGTAGAATTATTTCAATGGAATGTGGTTGTGCTCTGCTGCCATTTGGTTTGTTCCATGAAACTTTTCTAGCCTCTGTAGGTCTTTGGGAATGAGTTATTTGTACTCCCAGTTCTCCATGAGCACTTAGTGCAGATGTTGCTTTCCTTCCATCAGGGATGAGTCTTGGAGAGGGTTTTGCTGGACAAACGACCCTTCCTCAGTGGGTTCTTTGGGTTGTGTTCAAGCTTTGGGCAGTTCACCTTCAAAACTCGTCATGTTGTTGATATTTGGCTGTTTTCTGTGACCTTTTCCAACTGAAAAAGGTTCATATGCTTTGTTCTAGATTGTGAAGTGGTCAGACTATTGTTCACCGTTGGCCTATAAACCTGGTGAACCTTTTAAGTTAATTGCTCAAGCAAGTGTAGATAATTTTAGTAGCCTTGGAATAGCGTTCCTGGAGGACAGGCTTCAGATGGATAACGGGATGGTGCCACAAAAGATTGTTTGTAAGTACCTTCATGATCATTTTTGTTTTAGGAAAATGTTTTCTTCCTGTTGTGGTTGGAGGCAGTTGGTGACTCTGGAGTTCTGTGTTTTCACGGAATCATGGAATGGTTTGTGTTGGGTCTTTAAAGATCATCTCATTCCACCCCTCTTAAATTAACTCATGTATATGAAAAAAAAAACCAACCAAACCCAACCTAAAGAATCCCACCAGAAGTTTTGAGGCAAATTTTCTCTTTTTTTTTTTTGTACTTGAAATAAGTGTATTCAAACATGGATTGAGGACAATTTGAGGGTTTGCTTTGCTGGGGGGAACAGGGTGGTGGTGATGGAATAACATGTAGGTTGGTAGCTGTGAAATTCACTTGGAATATCAAAAAAAACCCCCTTTCTTCAAGTTTCTGCTCCGAAGGGGATAGAATTTCAAGGGAATTCAAGTGGTGTTGAGTGAAGGGAGGGGTTGAACCTGCATCTGTAACAAACATTTGTTGAGCAGGTTTCTCACTGAGTTAAAAGCACAGTCACTTTATTTCTTCTTGTATGAGAGGAGACAGATTCAGTAACACTTTTCAGACTTTGAAATGAAATATTTTCATGGCTCAGCAGCTGAAGAAAACCCCTCCTTTATCAAGAGTGTTTTTTCTCTCCTCTTTCTTCCTCTTCTCTGCACTTTTCATGCTGACAATCATCCCCTTTTTGTGCTCTTCTTTTCTCACTTGGATTTGCCACAAATTGTTTATCTTTGCATCTCTTATCTTTTATTGGGGGGGGGGAATTTTTAACAATTCTTCCTCTTCGCTGCTTTTCCCTCACATTCTTGGCCCCCAAGTCTTGCTGTGGGTGAGTATCTCTCCTTTTCTGCAGATTGAAAGCAGTGCAACTATTTTTTACTCCCTTTTACTCTCATCCCTTCATTAAGTTAGTTCAAAATAGTTTATTTGGAGACAGTTTACTTCAGAATAGCAGCAAGTTATTTTCCACCCTCCCTCCTTTAAAGACCAGAGTTTTTTCCTTTGCTTCGTTTTGTCTTTTGGAGCAAAGGGGAATTAAATGACTCGTGTTACAAATGCAAATTTATTTTGTTCTTGGGTGGGCACAGAATTAGGTGTGGAAACAAGTGAAACTCATGTTATTTTAGATGATTTGTACTGAGATTAAATGAAATCCTGCTGTGTTAATGATAATTATCATTATAGCTCTTTTAATATCGTTATTCTAACAGCTTTCTTTGTGTCCTTGAACTTTTCCAGCTGTCTGTTTACGGGAATCTGCTCTGAGGGAGTTGGCACAGGGGGCACCGTCTGTGAGGGAGCAAGGTGCACAAATGGATAAAATAACTCCCGCTGCTCATTTTGGGACTCCTGTTAAATCAGGATCAGGAGTAGCTGAACCTGCAGGACGAGGTGAAGAGGAGAAATCCAAACTAGAGAAGGAAAATGAGCGTGAGGAGGAAGCCAAGAGCCCGTCGGACAAAGAGGCAGGTGCTGGAGAGCACCGTCACCTGCATCTCTCCAGCTGTCAGGAATGCCTGCAGCTGGAAAACAGCACCATTGAATCAGTGAAATTTGCCTCTGCAGAGAACATTCCAGAACTTCCCGATGATTGCAGCAGCAAACTGGAAGGAGAGAAGGACGACAGTCTGGAAAAAGGGGTGAGAAGAGTAAACCTTGCCGGAAAACCCCCGAATATATTGGTTTATCTTGGCTCTGAGGAGGCCAAAGTGAAGTTTGAGCAGGTGAAATCAGTCCTCCAGGAGTGCCTCGATGCAGAGAGTTACACCATCTACCAGCTGCTCCAGGAGCAAGTGCTCAGAGACCCCTGGGTTGACAACTCCCTGCTCTTGGTCATCGCCACGCAGGAGCCCATCTCTGAGGGGAACCACAAGCAGTTCATGAAGTTTTTATCTAAAGGTGGGAAGATTTTGGGGTTTTCTTCACCCTTCACTTTTGGTGGTGTGCAGATAAAGAGGAAGAACAAGCTGAGGAAGACTGTCCATGAGTTGCTGGTCTCTAAAAAGGACAGCACTGAGGTGAAGTTGAGTCTTCTGGTCAGTGGGTGCGTTTTTGAGGAGACGATGAAGGAAGATTCCGGCCAAGTGAAGACACTGAGTCGATTAAATAATGCTGATAAAGATGCAGTTATTGTTCATCTGACTTACGGAAGCAGCGGAGGAGAAGCTGTTCTTTCCCAGGTGGGAAGATTCATTTGCTTGTTGCTGTCCTAAAGAATTTATTTGTTCCCATTGTGTGTTCCTGAGGATTCCTGTCAAGGGGAGACACACAGTCGCAGTGGGATTGGGTTGGGAGGGACCTTAAAGATCCCTCAGTGCCACCCCTGCCATGGGCAGGGACACCTCCCACTGTTCCAGGGGGCTCCAGCCTGGCCTTGGACACTCCCAGGGATCCAGGGGCAGCAGCAGCTTCTCTGGGAATTCTGTCCCAGGCCCCCTGTTTAATATTCTGCACCTATCAAATAGCTCAGAGCACCTGGGGGTGTGTGATGAGCCAAAATCTTGTTCATTGCACTTAAAAATAATATCCCAGGAAACAGGTGCGTCTCTAGTGTTGAGTTATTGTGATCTCTGGTAAAAGAACCCAACAAACCAAGAGCCAAACCCTCAAGAAATTAACAGAGAGGTTCATGTGTTAATAATGTTTGTTGTTATTGTTACTCTCTGACTTCATGGNAAAATTAACAGAGAAGTTCATGTTTTGTTATTGTTACTCTCTGACTTCATGGATAATGGGTGTGTTAAAGGTAAATTTAATTACACAAAAATTACCTGGCTAAAGGTTTGAGGGATGGAAAGGCTGATAAGAGGCACCATCAAGTTTAGAAAACAAGTTTATGCTCTGGAACCATGAATCTACTAAGAACACTGAGAAGTAGAGCAAGATGTGCTTGCTAGTGTTAAAGTAGATTAAATTAAGGAATGTAACGAGACCCAGCTGAAGAAATTATACAAAATATTCTATTTTTACCAATATTTTAGGCAGAGGAGAACTTTCCCAGGAGCCCAGGGCACTCAAATTTAACTGCTCGTGGATCAGGTGTCCATGTTCTTCTGGCAATTACAGAGTTCAGAATTATTTCTGGGGGTTCTTTAGAAGTGTTTTCATCCCTTATCAGTTCATCAGGTCAAACCTGCCAGTTTTTTGGAAGCTGTTAGACACAGCAACATGTTTGTAGCTTTTATTTTTCCTGTGGGCAGCTTTGCCACCCATGTGCTGAATCCTTGGCCTGGAAAATTGATTAGACGCCGTTTCTGCAAGTTCCGTGGTAAAACCTGCTTTAAACTGACCCTCCTGCTGCAGTAAAACTTAATACTGCAGAGTTTCCCCCTCACCCAAAAAAAAGGGGCCTTACAGCACAGCTTCAAACATCAGATTAAAGGGATTAGTGTGTGATTTTATAATTCTAAATGACTTCCAGTGTGGCTTTGAAAAGCCTCATTGTTTTCAGGGGACAGGCAGTGACATCAGCCATTAAATATTCTGTCACAGACGTGGGTCCCTTTTTTTTTTTAATGAGGGAAGAGAGTGTCCTGCCCCCATTTCAATGTGTTTTTCAGCATCATGGAATGGTTTGGGTTGGAAGGGACCTTAAAATCACCCTGTTCCAATGGGTAGGGGCACCTTCCTCCATCCGAGGTGGCTCCAACTTGGCCTTGGAGATTTCCGAGGATGGGAAATCCGCTGTCATCCATTGCCCGGAATGTCAGGAGAGCAGATCGTATGTAAAACATTCAAAAATATCATTAAATTGCGCAGAACTGAAGAGATGAATGAAGATAGTTCCTTGTGGTCTTCCCCAGAGGAATCTGCATAAATCAGAGTACAAAGACTTCTAAATACCTTGGAATATTTATTTAAAAACAACCAACTCACACGCCCCAAAAACTTCCCAGAAACCACCAGGCACAAAAAGAAAACCTCCCAAAAAACCAAGCCAAAAAGAAGGTCTACAAATGATTTTTTTTCCCCCTTTTGCAATTTGTTTTTACTTTCAAGCATCTGCTCCAGCCCTGAGGAGTGATTCTCTACCAGGTGAGGAAGTAATTTTTTTTTCAGGCAGAAGCTTCTCTTTATTTGCACTGATTTCAACTTGATTCACGTGACCCAGAGATCTTGTACGTCCTCCTTGAATTTGAATGTAATTCTGCTCTGGTAAAAGCCAAAAGATGACCCATCTTGCAGTTGGTTCTGACAGCCATGAAAAAGGGGAAGGATAAATTTAAGTTAGGAAATAGAAGTTTGAACATCTCCCCCAGGAGGTGACCGGTTTATTTTGGGTAGGTTGCAGAGAAAATTGTATTTTATTGGCTGCTGTGGTCTCTGAATTGGTTGGAAACTTAATTTTTTTTTTTAAATTATTCCCCTTGCACATATCCAGGCCCACCTGGAACTGGACAGCAATTCCATGGATGTCCAAACCGAAGAGGATTTTAATTTGCTGAAGATGAGCAACAGCAAGAGATACGAAGTTCTCAAGGACATCCTGATGTCCCTTGGCCTGAGCTGTGAATCCAGTGGAATTCCCACCTTAACTCCCATTTACCTCCTCTCTCCTGACGAGGTAAGAATCCCGCTTAGGTCACTTCTCTGAAGGGAAATTCAGTGTTCACTTCAGTACACCTTGGGGTTTGTGTGGAATTTGGGTTTTGTGGGAATTACAGGTAAGCAGAAAATTCGATTTCTTATTCATTAAATTTAAATTTAAAATTAAATCTAATTTCTTAATTTCAGATCACTGCTTTGTTACCTGCCTGGAATAACTTTGAGTGTTGCCGTTGGGGAAATGAATTTTTGAACTGCATTTGCTATATTTCTATTTGTTAAATTGATATTAAGAACTCTTTAATGCTTCAGTATGACAAACCAAGACTGTGCTGAGCATTTTTGTGGAAACAAATCTAAAACCATTTTAATTTTTCTGCCTAATATTAAATGTGCTCTGTACGCAAGACTTGTGGTTTGTTGAACTCTTCCTTTTTTCATTCTCCTCCCTCACTATTTTTTCCCCTGGTTGTTTCTTTCCTGTGCCCTTGGAATTTCCAAACGTGCCATGAATTAAAATGCCTCCAATTTCTATCCAAACTTGCCATCTAGTGGCATCTTCCAGGGTTGCATCTAGTAAAGGTATTTTATATCCTCAATAGTTAAAGTGGATACAGAAATTGCTTTGTAAAATTTTATTCACATTTTTTAGCGTGTTTTTTATTGTTTTATTCACAATTTTGACGTGATTTTTATTGTTTTAGTCACAATTTTGACGTGATTTTTATTGTTTTATTCACATTTTTAGCGTGATTTTTGTGATTTTATTGACATTTTTAATGGGAGTTTTATTTTACTGATGGGTGTAATCATTGCTCCAATGTCTTTTTGCACTTTAGCCAAGGTCTGCTTCCAGAATATTGCAACCTGTGTGTGACAATTACAATTAATAATGAAGGAAGAGTATATAAAAATAAATCAAGAGTGTGTAATAGTTTATCTTCTTCACAAACTCTTTATTTTTCTCCACACATCATCTTGTTCAAAGGTGTTTTTGCTTTCCTAGAGAGCCGGGAGGTACCAGAAATGCACCTGAGAGGTGAATAATTAGAGGAAATACTTAATTTATTTAAAGTCAGAGGGAGTCATTAATTCTAGAAACTGCAAACTCTTTTTGCTTGTGTGGAAGAATAATAATTGAATTTGCTTTGATTTATTTTTTTATTCCATTAAACAAAACTTAATTATTGAGGGATTTGGGGGAGGAATTTTTAATTTTAATTTTTTTTTGTGATTTCTCCTTTCTGGTCTTTAAGCTTCAATTTACTTCAATCACCCTGTTGTGATTTCCTTTCCTTTCTCTTCCCTGTTTCCTCTTTTATCACTTCACAGCTTTTATCAAACCTGTTTTCTAGACATCAGATAAAACTTTCTCAACTTCATTATGTGAACCAATGGATTCTTCTGTCTTTTCCTCTGCCTACAATTCCTGGACAATCTCTCTTTNCACCTGAGAGGTGAATAATTAGAGGAAATACTTAATTTATTTAAAGTCAGAGGGAGTCATTAATTCTAGAAACTGCAAACTCTTTTTGCTTGTGTGGAAGAATAATAATTGATTTTGCGCCGATTTTTTTTTTTATTCCATTCATTAAAAAAAACTAATTTAAAAAAAAATTAATTCTTTTGCAATGCAACTTTTAGCATTGTAAAGTTCAAATTTGCAGTTTANTTGTGATTTCTCCTTTCTGGTCTTTAAGCTTCAATTTACTTCAATCACCCTGTTGTGATTTCCTTTCCTTTCTCTTCCCTGTTTCCTCTTTTATCACTTCACAGCTTTTATCAAACCTGTTTTCTAGACATCAGATAAAACTTTCTCAACTTCATTATGTGAACCAATGGATTCTTCTGTCTTTTCCTCTGCCTACAATTCCTGGACAATCTCTCTTTTTCCATCATTGTTGTGATGCCATTAATAATCCCATCAAATTTCTGATGCTGATTCGTATAAATTTGACGATGGAGAGTTTCAGATCTTCTTTTGCAATGCAATTTTTAGCTGTTTCTGAGGGATGAATTAGAATTTTTTTTATTTTCCTCCCTAGGAGTCGCATTGTAAAGTTCAAATTTGCAGTTTATGTGGTTATCACGTACCTTCAGATCCCAGTCTTGCTACGGGGATTAAAGAAAGCCAACAAAATACGAGCAGAACTGGTGTTATTGTAGCTTTGAATTCAGATTGAAGCATCTGAATAGATGGTCCTGCCCATCTTTGCAGAATTATGACACACCAATGAAGGCAGTGTTTGAATCAAGAGCAATACTTAAATAATTATATATTTTACGTAATGCTTAAAGCATGAAAGGCAGGTTAAAAGTTTCATTAAAGCTCCACAACTTGATGTTCGATGTCATCTCAGAGGCAAGTGTAGATATCAAAACGCAGCACCTTGTTTCTTCTCCTCTTTCCTTGGTCTGGTGTGAAGCAGTTGGATAATTTCTAGCCATGCAGGGTGTTTTGTGAAGGAAATTCCGTGTCCCTGTGGTGGAGGGTGATCCCCAGTGTTGAAAGCCGTGGGGATCCCAAATCCTCCTGTCTGGCCCCCATATGTTCAGCGGCAGCTCCAAGCACAGAGAGCTGATTTTTTTCTGCAGCTTTGCCTTTAAACGCTCCAAAATTTGGCTTCTTTCAAGCATCTCAAAGGATAACTTTTCAGACATCAAGGCCAGGATTGGGTTTTATTGCCAGAAGTTTCAGCGTAGCGTCTTCTTGGTTTCAAACCGAGGATTTACTCCTCGAGGAGTGAAAGCTTTGTCACCGTTGGGATTGTTTCCAGCAGGAAGTGGATTAAACCCACACATTTGCTCGTCTGAAGCATCTTAAAACTTTTGGCTGTAAACTCCTCAGGCTCCAGATTCTTTGTGTGTTTGATGCTGCTGCAGCTACTGTGTTACTCGGTTCAGTTGGACCAGATTTGGTGTCTCATGCTCCGGTTTGACTCTGGGATGGCATCGGCGGGTTTTAAATTCCGGGTCCATTATGTCACCCAAGAAGGGATGAAGTTACTTTATCCCGACTGAATCTTTCTTTGAGGATGGGAAATTTGAACTCCCAGCTAACGCTGTAATGAACCCAGATTTCAGGGTGCATTTGGAGACAATTGTTTCTGAAATGTTTGCATGCATATTCATGTGAGTTGCAGGACACGAGATCCAACTTTCAGACTTGGATTGGGAGTGTTTTAAAGATTTCCAGGGCTAAAATCAGGGATAGTTCCACTGAAACTCCCTGCAGGAGTGGTCAGGGATTGGAATCAGTGTCCCAGGGAGGTGGGGGAGTCGCAGTCTCTGGGAGTGTCCCAGAGGTGTCTGGATGTGGCCCCTGGAGATTGGGGGTGACTCTGGTGGTGCTGGGTGAGGGTGGCACCGGAGGATCCTGAAGGTCTCTTCCAAGCTGGATGGTTCTGTGGGATGAGCAGTAGATCAGGGAGTGCAGGTGGAAGGCCTGGAGAAGGAAATGATGAGGCTCTTGAAGTTAAACTATGAGACGGTCTCAGGGAATTTGGCTTTCCTGCCTCTCTGCTCAGAGGCTACTTTTTTACCAGTCTTACAGTGCAATGTGCCTATGAAACCATAGAAGGCTTTTTACTGACTTTTGAGACGAAAATTGAAGTGGTGGGTAGAGGTTGTTTATCCTGGCTGTGAACTCTGTAGTCCTGGCTCAGAGTCTGACTGACACTTGAGCTTTGCTTGTGTTGCCTCCTGTAATTACGGCCTTAAACTGAGGGAGGGCAGGGTTAGATGGGATATGGGGAAGAAATCCTTCCCTGGGAGGGTGGGGAGGGGCTGGGATGGAATTCCCAGAGAAGCTGTGGCTGCCCCTGGATCCCTGGAAGTGTCCAAGGCCAGGCTGGAGCCCCCTGGGACAGTGGGAGGTGTCCCTGCCCATGGCAGAGGGTTGGAATGAGATGATGTTTAAGATCCGTTCCAACCCAAACCTTTCTGTCAGAAGCATTAGAAGGCCGGATTATCTCTTGATTTGTTCACTCTTAAAAGTTTCTTCAGCCTTGTCCCTGGAGCTGTGAGATGAGGAAAGGCTGGAATGCTGCCCTGAACTCACCAGTGACTCCAGCATTAGTCGGTGTCCCTGCCCGGCTGAACTGGGTTAGTGTGACATCCTATTAAAGTCACCGGGAATCTCTTGCTCTCAAAAACTCGATGAGTTTGTGGTTTTTCCTACGGCTCCTTTAGTGAGGGGAAGGTCTTTACCACCAGGGGACACTTATGAGCTGGATTTCAGGGAGAAAAAATAAGGAAGGGATGGAAAACATTTTATGCATAGTGTGTTGTGTTTAGATTTGCATTAAAATATCTTTGCATGTTCGCAGCGACTGCCCTGTCCAATATTGCCTCAGTTTTAAAATGGCCTTTGAAATTCCACAGGAATCGGTGGTATGGAGTGTCAGAATACAGAAAAACATTTTCAATTAAGAAGTCTTGATGGGAGATGAAGGGAAATCCAAATGTGGAGCCAAGTAATTCGAGGTGGTTGCTAAAGATACCTTTTGCTTTTTTTTTGTTGTTTATATTCAGGGAATATTTAGCATATATTTAGGGGAGAGGGAAAGGGAAATCATGCAAGCATTCCCTTTCTTTTTTTATAATTTTCTGCTTAAACCTGTGTTTTCCTTCTTGCAGGATAGCAGCAAACATGCTGTTTCTGTTAAACAACTGCAAAGCACATTTGCAGGCAGAAAATAATGAATAGCATTCTTATGTTGCATTATGGTTTGTAAACAACTTTTTTGGCCGTGTATTGACTCAATAAATGTTTTTGAGGATCGTTTGGGAAACGCAAGAAGCTTTGAGGACTGAAAGAAAATATCTTGTTTATAGCAGTCTCCATAAAAAGGGTCTTTATGCTGCTGTGAGAACTAAAAGTTAATGCCTTTTGTACTGAGTAGCATTTAATCTTGGTGTAGAGCTAACTCTGATATGAAATTATTATGTGCTGGCATCTGCCCAAAGTGCCACTCATGGAATTGGATTCTCTCATGTTTCAAGGCTGGCTTCAAGTCAGCGTGCATGATACTTCACAACCGCTTTCTTCACTAGGCATGTTCCTTCTGTGCTGGAGAGAATGGAAAATTTTATTATCCTTCCAGAATGGCTTATGTAATATGTATATATTTAAACCATTTGTGATCTCGGTGTTCATGTCGTTCTGCTGACTGCTCACTCTTGAAATGGTAGAGAGCAGCACCAGGCTTGGGTCTTCCTTGGGTCTTCCTTGGGTCTTCCTTGGGTCTTCCTTGAGTATTTGTTACTCAGTGTGTTGCTGGCTGGTGTGTGAGGTTGGCTTTGCTTAGTTTCAGTTTATCTTGGAGTTTTGCAGTCGGGATCTCAATTTAAAGAGTCAAACCCCCGGTGGCCGAGGAATCCCGGCTCGCGTTGGCTCCGCGTTGCGTCCGGCCTTGGCGTGAAGGCTGCAGTTGAAGTGGCTGCCCGTGGGTTTTGTATCAGCCCTGCAGAGCTGAGAATGACAAGCCCTTTGGATTCAGGGCTTCATGGAGCAGATGGGTGATTTTAGGGAGCAGGAATTGTGACAAACGCTCTGGAGATCCGCGGCCATTTGGCGGCGGCTCCTTCGCCGTGACCTCACTGGTAAAGACCCGACAAAAGTGGAGGATTTCCAAACATAAAAAAACCCAACCACTCGAGATTCCCTGACTTGTCGGTGGGGCCTGCAGCTAATTTCTGGAAGTGAGAGTGGGAAAATGAGAGCAGGCTTGGCATCAGCTGGAGCCCTGCGAGGTGCTCTCGAGTTACCATTGCTCAGAAATGACGAGACGTTTCCACAATGGGAAATTGTTGTGGTGCTTGTCTAACAATTTCATCAGGGCCTTCTTCTGTGGCCTTGATTTTGAGCACATGATGACTGGGTGAGAGGGTTCTGTGTTTTAATTAAAAGGGAAAAGTTGAATAAAAATACGTAGCCAAGAGGAAATAGAAACGTCTTCTTGTATCGCGCTTCAAAAACAAAAAAATGATAAACCGGCAAATTTTAGCTGCTTTTGGAACTGCATTTACAACACTGAGAGCTTGTAAATACATAGATATGCTTACATAAATATAATGGTTCTTCATCTGTGACAGTTCAGCTGCGCAATGATGTTGTCATTAAAATTTACCCATGGCAAAAAGCTTGTTATTTAAGTTTCCCAAGCTGAATTTATTCCAGGAAATTAAGATGGGAGTTTAATGAGAATAAACTATTTTAAAGACATTACAGGATTCTCAGAGTTTGTCTTTGAGAAGATAAAGACTTAGAATTATCCTGTATGATTTGTGTCAGTTGATGGGGAAGGGACTGACTTAGAGATTCTGTTGTGTTTTATCGTTTGACAGTTCATTTTAAGAAATGATTTCTGACACATTGAGGAAATCAGGAACTTGTGGGTGCAGTGGGAATGGAATTTGGCATGTGGCTGTCTGGCTGACATGATGCAGTTCTGAGAGTGAAAAGCTGATTAAAGAACAGCTGTTAGCTTAAATCAGAGAGTTTGCTGTAGTTTCTACTCAAAAGTTTTCTGTGAAAGCTCTTTTGCTTTGGGTTGCAGTCACTGTTCCCAGTTTCATAAATCACCGTACTGAGGTGACAGTTGTACTGGTGACGTTAATGACAAAGGATTTACATGTCTTTTGAAGCAAGGTTTTCTCAGAAAGGGAAGAAAAATAAAACCAGAATATATTTTGTTCTGTCTGTTTTCGTGGTACACTTATTTTAATTGTGCCAGTAAAAGTATCCTCAGGGTAACCTGTATTCTGAGTTAGATCATACAGGGCTGTTCTTCACAGGGTGAGATCATTTAATTTGAAGAATTTCGGCTGATCTCTTGAGTTTTATCTCTGCCAGCATTTCGTAGTGCCAGCACTAGAGGATCCCCAGCAGTGATGAAGTTTGGTCCTGCGTCTCTGTGGTTATAGATTTATTGACTTGTGTCAGGTGTATAATTCAGATTTGTGTAAGTCTATGTGTATTAAAATGTATATTTAAAAAGATATGTATAATTTTATTGTATTAGTCATATTGGCACCTTTAAATCTGAGAAATTACCTTCTTCCTTTACCCCCTTAATAAATGATAACAGAAATCATTCAAGTGCCACAGGCCCAGAGGGGATGGCTGGCACGGGAGGAGCAAGTCCAGCCCTGAGAAAAGTTGGGATGAGAAATCTCCACACAGTGTGTAAATCAGGGCATGCTCCTTGACTGATGGGGGATAAGAACTTTTTTTTTTTTTTTTCTGGAGAGAAAAAATGCAGGAGGACGAGCTGGTGGATGTGGTGTGATAGCAGATGAAAAGGCAGCCAGAGAGCGTGTGGGAGGAGAGAGGGGAATGGGGCAGCAGCTGAAGAGGCAGAGGTAAGGAGCAGGGGCTGGACGCAGAAAACAGCTTTAGTGCTGTGTTTTCTAGCATTTCCTACAGCTCCTGGCTGCAGTAATACATATCTCGTCATTTTAGCTGTAAAATCTGTGCTTCTTTGGACTGATGGTTTCACTGGGTTGGAAATGTGGGACCACATTCGTGTTTTTACATTATTTATTTTATTGAGAATCACTTTCCTGATCTAGTGGGGGTTGTTTCTTAGGTGTGTGCTAAACTGTGCTCTTGAACTTACTTGAAAAATGTTTCTAGGAACTACTTCAGAAAACATCTCAAAATATCCTTCTTAATTTGCAAAAATGAATGAATGTGTAATTAAAATAACCGTAAAAGCCAAGCCTTAGCAGGATCAGTGTTGAGATTAGTACAGTCTGTTCCTACTTGGAATTGGAATATTACAATTGGGATCATAATAAATTCACAGTTTTGCACATGGTGAGGAATAAAATTTGATGTTTAGGTCATTTAATAACACGAGTCTTTAGAAGGGGATCCACAGGCTGTTGAGTCTCACAACATTCACTGAACAAACAACCCACATCNATTTAGGCCATTTAATAACACAAGTCTTTAGGCTGTTGAGTCTCAAAACATTCACTGAACAAACAACCCACATCTACATTTTTAACCAACTTTTACTTCAGACTTGCTCTAAAGTGAATTCCACATCTTAACAACTTCAGGGAGAGAATCTAAATAATGATAAGGCAATTTTTATTTGCTAAGGAAAAGAAAGGGAAATTTATAGATATGATATGTATTACTGAATAATGTTATGGCTCCTTTTTTTGTCATACAGTTTTTGATGTTACCCTTGCAACAAAGGAATTACTCATAATTTCTGTGTGACTTAACCCTTCAGCTGATAAAGTCGGATCATAACTTCAGTAGAAAAGGTTGTATTATTCTCATTATGAAAATTATTTGAAAGGAAGAGCAACATTCAGTTGGGGAAAATGTATTACCCTGTGCTTTTAGGATTCTTTTTTGCCTGTTGTATGAAGACATGTTTTAGGAATTGAAAAACATCTTGAGACGTTCAGAGTTTTGAGATGGAGAGAAGGATTTTGTGGGAACCATGGAGCCATGGATGAAAATTAGTTCCAGGAGGTATTTCTGAAATCCTTGTGCAAGATAAGGAAAAATAATTGTGTTTTGATGCACGATTGTCAAGATTTGAATAAAAAATTACATGTGGCATGTTTTGACTTTAGAACCTATTACATGAAGTAGGCAATTACCTCTGCATTTTTCTGGGCTGGAAGACATACTTTTCTTCTTTCCATGATGGAATTGTTGGTGTATTTTATGTACCACAGCTACTTAACAGGAGCAGCAGCTGCAGCGAGAGCTTTTATCTAGTTAGTTTTCCATTTTTTTAAACTGTGTTTTACACGTGTTGGTGTCTTATACAACGTATTAGATGGAAGACAAAATATTTCCAAGCTTTTTGTTACCCTACACAGTCCACTCTGAATAGCAAATTAGCCATTTTTGAATAGCAGTAAAGCTTAATATAATTCTTACTACTCTTATTACTCCATATAAAACAATTTCTTCGTCAGTTCAAGGATGTTTCTTCCTTTTAGAAGCTTTTGATAATTTGCTGGTAGGATTTTACACTCACAGGCACCGAATTTTTTCCCTCATTTTTTTTCACTCGTTTCACAAACTAGAAGGTTATATCAAACTTTAAATTCAAAATTAAGCAATAATTTCTTTACTCTCAGTCTTCTCTTTCCTCAGCTACGACGTTCAAGAAACAGACCCAAATTGGCCTTATTTAACCAAGGATGAATTAGTCACTAAGTGTCACAGGTTAATACATATTTTGCCTGGTTTGAGTGCATTAGTTTGTCTGCAACTATTCTAGAAGTGCATTTTAAACTATTTTTTGTGCATTTTAGTACCCATTGAAGTAATTCCCTCACAATTATTTGTTTTTAGAAGTCGGTTTGAGACTATTAATTAGAGGCCTTCAACGAAGGCGGTTCATATTTAATCAGTTAAAATTTCATCTTTTTAGTGATTCTGTGGGCGAATTAAAAATTTTGAACTCTGTTGTAACACTAAAAAGAAAAAAAAAGGCAAGGCTTGGTCAAAGGAGTCTTAATAAAAACAAACACTAAGACAACCACCTCCTACCCAGGCTGCACTTAAGGACCTGGCCAGAACGAAGCAAAAGCTTGGAGAGCTTTTATTTCCTTGCCTGCAATAATACTCAAGTTTAATGAGAAAATTCATCTTTTTCATGTGTTCTGTTCCCTTGAGTCTTAAAAAAATGCCCAAACCAGGTTTCCCAGCATTGTGGTTAGACTTTGTTCAATGAGTGTTCTCTGCCATTTGTATGAACTACTGTTCAGCGGGAGGAGAGCGTAAAGGTCTCGAAGGACAGAAACTCAGAGATTTTTTCGGAGCGTAACAGGTGGTTATCCTCAGAAACAAGGCAGGAGAATCCCAAATCCTTCAGAATAAAGAGTTCCACTGTCAGAAATGCCCCTCACTGCCTGGATTTTAGCCTGGCGACCGATTCTCATGCGCGGCCTCGGCCTTGGGTCGTTTTGGTTTGTGATAATGTCTTATTCCCAAAGTCAGTCCCAAATCCCGAAATTTCACTCCTGAGCTTTGACTTCTGCCACGTTTTCTGTGCCATTGCAAGTCCTGTGTGCCAAAGGTGGATTTGTGGAGTAGAAGCTCGTGGTGTTTATGACTCGAGTAAAGCCCTGGAATAGGGAAAGGGTTTGCCTCGATAAAAGTTCGGCCTGATTTCCGTGAGGTTTAAGTGTGTTTCATGTCCTCCTTTAAAGGATGTAAATTAAACAAATTGAATTCTTAATTATCGTAAATGAATAGATTAAATTTTAGGGTATTTCCCCTCCCAATTTGTCCCTGAAAATTGCAGAAATGCTTCCAAGGAGGTTGGCTCTGAAGCTCAATCTTGGAGCTGCCTCAGGACCCTTGGAACCACACAAAGGTGCAGTGCAGGGTTTGATCAATATTCTCTTGATTTCCATCCGAGGAAAAAATTTACCTCTTTTGCTCTGAGCAAGGTTCAGTCGAAGCAGAAGAAAGTATTCAATCTGAAAAAAGTTGAAGAAAGGAGAGAAGAGTTAAAACGGGATAAAACCACCCCGACGGGGCAACTGCTCAGGAGGTTTTTATCATCCTCTCTTATAACTTACAATTATGCTACATGGGTGTGAATACTATATTTGAATACTTGATTTTTTTCCTGTGTTTTGTAAGAAAAAATTACTAATTCCTGATAAACTGAATGTTATTTAGACTTCCCTCAGAGTTCTCCATTGCTGTGTTTATATAGGAAGTATTTTTGAAGCATGAAGCTCAACTTCCCTGATACTCTGCTAAATACAAAACAGGGATTTACTTTTTTTTCACTTTGTTTTTTTGTTTTGTTTTATCTGTCGTGTTAATTTTTTAGCATCCTTGATTAGCAAAGAGATCTTAAGTGAAAGTTAGTAGGTGTCAGCCTAATGCTGGTTTTTGTCTTTGGAGGAGGCGTACAGTAAATAATAAATATACCAAAAATACCAAGTATGTTCTTGCCATTATAGCATATAATAGCTAAGGAATTCTTCCTTTCTAGGATACTTCCTTCAGCATCTTTTTGTAATTTATAAACTATTGTGGCAACCTGAAAGGATTATAAAACCCGTGCTAAATGCTGAACATCAGCTGAGTAGGTTTAGGGACAGAGCTGAGCTGTAAATCCCCGAGTCGTGGAACATGTGAAAATGTGTTGTGGTTTCACCTTCATATTTCACAGGCGTTTCTTTAGCTCAGAGACCCCTCCAGTGTGGCAGAGCTGGGAGTTCTTTCTCAGAAGAGGCAAAAATGAGGTCCAGCTGAAAGCTTGACGTTGGAGTTGAATGTTTGCAGCGCTGAGAGGAGAATCTTTGGCTCCTGTTCTGCTGTTTCATATTCATGAACACTAAATTCATTCACATTTGATGTGTATAACCCTGTTGAGAGGCCAAACAAACCCAATGGAAAACCTCCAGCTGAGAATTGTGTATTATCAATGCTAAGAACAAATATTTTTTTTAGGTTTTATTTACTTAACTCATTCTGCTGCTACGTAATTCCAAGATTTTCGACAAATAATTTTACTCTCAGTTTTTTTTTTGGGGGGGGAAGTTTGGTACCAAATAAAAATGCTATTATGTGGTGGCTACTTAACAGAGCCAGTTTTACCAGCTGAATATATTGCATCTAATTTATTGCCCTATTAGCTGAGAACAAAATTCTTCTGTATTTTTTTTTTTAGTCAATACAGAATACTTTTGAGAGTAATGTAATATGTATATATATATATGTGTACAGCATTCGGGACTAGATTTATATCTTAATTTATTCTTCTAAACATGACTTTGATTATATAATTTAAAAAAAAACCCCACTAATATGCATAATGCCCAGATTTTAGTGCAGAAGTGGAATGTCTTTTCCTTTCTGCCTGGTTTCTTTAGGCTTATTTTTAGCCCAGTGGCGCATAACGCTCCATTTACTGCGCGCTTTCCCTTCAAAAAAAACCCAAACCAACAGTTTTGTTACAAAGTAGGTGTCACGAAGAATTAAAGGCTTGAACCGTAATTTATCACACCTTTCTCTGGTAGGATAAATCAACACCTCCCAGCCCTCTGATTTATCAGCCTTTGGGTGAAGTGTTGCGTCGTGATGTTATGTCAAAGGTGGACCTTGTTCTTCTTGATCCTTTCCCCTCCAAGTCAGATTTATAGTCTGGCCCAGCAAACGTGCCCCAATTACCGGGTTGCTGTGGGACCAGTTCTCCTCTCCTTGGTGCTCATGTGCTGTTTTAATTCCTGAGATTCAAAGCTCCAGCCTGGGAAATGAGAGTTCGGCCTGGAATTTTTAGGATCCTTTATTTTAAACTAAAAACTTTAGTGTGGATTTACTTATACGGAGCCTAAACATGGTTTTTCAACTTGTGTTGATGATGCATTTGTAATTTATGTCAATACAGATCTAACTTAGAGTTAATCAAATATTTTAGGATATTTTAATACAACTTTAAGGGTTTTTTTCAACCATAAAACAGGGACTGAATTTTAAATCCCAAATAGGTCTCAAAATCAGCCCGAGCCACAAGAAATGAGCACAATGTTATAAAATCCTGCTTCATCAAATTAAGGAGTTTTTGTTTCAGCAGACTCTTGGTCTCTCAGGATGGAATATGGTTCCCTTTCCCAAGTCATGGGCTTTTTCCACACGCATGGACGGCCTCAGGATTTTTTTTTTTACAGATTTTTTTGCAGCTCTGGATGACGTTTAGCCTTTGACCCAGCCACTTTCTTACAATAAACAGTTTGTTGATGAGAGCAGCTGCTGGGAAGATTGTTTCCAGACTGTTCTGCCCCAGCTGAGGAAGGGAAGGGAAGGAAAATCCTCGATGCACCTTACGGCGTTGCTCTTGTTCCTCTGCTCCGTTGGGGCCGCCGGCACCTATTCCTGCCCTCCTTGGGCCTCCTGGAAACACAATTCCCAGGCTGAACGCTCTGCTAAACCCAGGAGAGATACAGATATAAAAACCTGGACTACAGTTGGGTTTTTTCTCCCACAGTTGGGTTTTTTCTCCCACAGTTGGGTTTTTTCTCTGTCATTCTTAACGTTGTTTTTAATACCGTCCAACTTCTTTTTTGTCGCTCGGTGGATTCCGCCCTGGGCCCTGCAGCCTCTTCTGACAATGGGCTGCTGCACGCTGGATAAATTCATTTTCTACCTGCATACAACTCTTTTTAAAGCTGAATTAATTTCATTTCAGGGCTGTATTTTGTGTTCAGATTTAGGCGCGGGTTTATGAGCCGTCGCTGGGCACGTAGTGAGTGGGTTGAAATGTAAGATGCTTCATGTTCCGAGAAATGTAAGCGAAATAAAAGGATAAGGATACCTTTGTTAAAAATAATTCCCTTCTTTGGGTGAAGCATTCCACATCTCAGTTGGGAAAATGGATCCCCTTCTGTCTGGGACTGTTCCTACTCCCCGTTCTGAGATGATGCGCCGTGTTTGTGTAACATAACACTTGTTTTAAAAACCACAAAATAAGGCTCTTGAAGAAGCCTCTGGAATGATCTTGCAGAAATGCTCAGCTTTTTGTGCCTCTCTGGAGAAAGTCCATCACAGGCTAAAGTCACCACAAGAGCCTCCTAAAATTCTGGTGGATCATGAATTTAAAAAGTCACCCACCCCTGCCCTTGCATGTTTTGAGCTATATCTGAGTTTAGGAACTGTAAAAATATTATTAATAAACTCAAACCAGATTTCCAGGCTGTGTAGGATCCTGAGAATGCACAGCAAGTATCGGCCAAGCAACTGCAGTTCCTGAGAACATGAAATGAGAATGTGCCTCAGTTGGACGACAATAAAATCTTTATGAAGTTCTTGAGGCGCTGGGGGAAGGAGGGAGGGGAGAACTGGGGGGTTCTCTCCTTCTCATGAAAATAATCACCCCTCATGAAAATAATGAATAGAGTGAGGGATGCACAGCTTCTCCCCCGAGCTACTTCTCAGCTAAAATGTGTCTTCTTAGGAATAAAATGCACAAAACAAATGAAAATATAAATGATCAGAGGACAGGCTACAATCAGCCAGTGGGGCTGTGGAGGGAAACCATCAAACTTCCTTAATTTTATCTATTTTCTTGAATAAGAAGTGAACTTTGAAATCACTTGTAAGCAGTTAATATTAACAGGGTTTTATATATGTTTTCTGAAAATGCATTTGAGCGCTTCAGGTATTGTAAACCAGATTTTGAATGTGTTGTAAATAGGTTTGTGCTTCAAAGTTATTCTTTTTGTTTCTGTTGTTACAAAATCCATCTTCAAGCTTCCATTTAAGACTCCAGGTGTGGGTTTGTAATTTGGGAATATTATTATGTATTATTGATCCCTGAATAACATTGGAGCTATTATAAATACATAATATTATCTATTCTCTGTTCTTCATCCTCTCCCAGTTCTTCTGTGATCACCAGGAGATGATTTTCTTTCCTCATCTGCTCTGCCAAGGTTTTGTCTTTTGGGGTTTTTTTCCCCTCATTTCTTCAGTCTTTTCCTGAAGAGAAAGACACTGTGCTGGGTCTCCCTCATTTAAAAAGAGAATAATACCTTTTAATGAATTCCTGTGGCAGTAAAATTAATATTTATAGAATGTTTTCACCAAGGTAGTACAGACATGGTAGGGTTTGAAATGAATAAGGATAATATATAATAATATATAACATTCTGATAATAATTCTTGTCTTTCAGTGCTTTTATAGAATCTCTAGGAATGAAACACGTGCATTTGAGATTTAAATTGAATAAAAGTAGTTTGGAAACAGCCACAACCAAACAGGTTTTATCCGTATTGAAGGGGTGATGGTTATCAATGTGGTCTGGAAT
The DNA here is from genome assembly GCA_013390025.1 of Pitta sordida. Lineage (NCBI taxonomy): Eukaryota > Metazoa > Chordata > Aves > Passeriformes > Pittidae > Pitta > Pitta sordida. The sequence goes on from WEKX01021467.1 coordinate 409,690, forward strand.
TTGGATGGCTTTATATTTTCAGCTTTCATTGAGTTTATATTTTAATTTTATATCTTATTTATACAAATGGCTTTATATTTTCAGCTTTCATTGAGTTTCGCCTCTGTGTTTTCAACAGAAACCAAATGAATTTCGGCTGTGACTGAGTTTTGTCTTAAACAAAGAATCCCATTGATCCAGAGTTTAAGACCCATTGTCAGAGTTTGAGAGGAGAGAACAGCTCCCAAATATGCCCAGGGAGAGATATTTGCGTTTCTCTGTGGGGGGGGAATATGGACAGATGGATATAAATGGGAAAATACATCTAAATCATATATATATATATATAAAAATATAAAGAGATTGTAAGAGTGAAGTCTCGGGTTTGGCCTTGTCTTCCACCATCACAACTGAAGGTTTCTGTGCTCTGTCTCATTGTTTGATAGAGCCCAGGTGCCAATAAAATCCTCTCCACGAGGAGCTGTAATTTTGTGTTATTTTATACGGCAGCAGAGAAGGGTCCACATGCAGCTGCTTTTTGTCTCCTCTTCTCTCCTCCTTCAACCTCAACCACTGAGTGAGAGTCAGGGAAAAGTGAAGCTGAGGGTTCTGAAATTTAAGGGTTTTAAACAGCAAAAGACAACTTCTGCTGTGGAGNATATTTTAATTTTATATCTTATTTATACAAATGGCTTTATATTTTCAGCTTTCATTGAGTTTCGCCTCCGTGTTTTTTAACAGAAACCAAAGGAATTTCAGCTGTGACTCAGTTTTGTCTTAAACAAAGAATCCCATTGATCCAGAGTTTAAGACCCATTGTCAGAGTTTGAGAGGAGAGAACAGCTCCCAAATATGCCCAGGGAGAGATATTTGCGTTTCTCTGTGGGGGGGGAATATGGACAGATGGATATAAATGGGAAAATACATCTAAATCATATATATATATATATAAAAATATAAAGAGATTGTAAGAGTGAAGTCTCGGGTTTGGCCTTGTCTTCCACCNTGAAGTCTTGGGTTTGGCCTTGTCCTCCACCATCACAACTGAAGGTTTGTGTGCTCTGTCTCATTGTTTGATAGAGCCCAGGTGCCAATAAAATCCTCTCCACGAGGAGCTGTAATTTTGTGTTATTTTATATTACAGCAGTGAAGGGTCCACATGCAGCTGCTTTTTGTCTCCTCTTCTCTCTTCCTTCAACCTCAACCACTGAGTGAGAGTCAGGGAAAAGTGAAGCTGATGGTTCTGAAATTTAAGGGTTTTAAACAGCAAAAGACAGCTTCTGCTGTGGAGCAGTTCCTTCACACATCCGAGCAAATCCTTAAAACCATAGGAAATAGATGTTAAATCATGAACAAAATACAGCTTTTGCTCTTCCTTACCTTGCAATCACCACAATGCCCAGTTTCAGCATCTTAGAGGAAATAAGGGCCTTAAACTGAAGGAGGGCAGAGTTGGGTGAAAGATGAGGAGGGAATTGTTCCCTATGAAGGAGGGCAGGCCCTGGCACAGGGTGCCCAGAGAAGCTGTGGCTGCCCCTGGATCCCTGAGAGTGTCCAAGGCCAGGCTGGAGCCACCTGGGACAGTGGGAGGTGTCCCTGCCCATGGCAGGGGGTGGCACTGGATGGGCTTTAAGGTCTCTCCCAACACAAACCATTCCATGATTCTGTTCTTCTATGAATTTAACTTTGGCTGTTGAATAACAATTTCAGAACTTATTTGTGCCACCCTACCACGAGTTTAGTTGTTACATTCACAAAGTGTGTTACTGATAGTTTGGGGAATCCAGATTTTACACGATTTTGTGTGTAAGAAGCTGCAAGTTCAGTGCCTGAACTCAAACCAGCTGCAGCTTCTTGGATTCCACAATCATTTCAAACTCGCGCCTGTGTCTCTCAGGAATTAGGTGAATTTGGAATTAGGAATCCGGGTGTTTTCTTCCCTCGTGGTGCCTGCCTGGGCACACCTGGACTGCTTCCAGAAGGTTCCTGACCCAACACTCATTGTTGGAATGGCCACCAGAGGTTGCTGCAGAACGTCGGACGCCCTTTGGAATTCAAATTTGGAATTCCTCCCTTTAACGAATCACACAGTTGGGGTTCTGACATCGTTCTTTTCCTTTTCAATGGAGTTGAAGCAGAGGGTAACCCCGTTTCTTATATATATTTACTTCATTATACCACAATGTGCTTTTCTGTGTGGCAGGAAGCAAAACACATCCATGTTTGTGGAATTTTGTGTGAAGGAAATTCTCACAGTGAAAATTTATTTTTTCCACTGTGGATCGACCAGCACCTGAAATTTGGCTTTGTTAAAAATGTAAACCTGTATTTTTCCTCAGGTTTTGATTGCGAATTCCTCATATTTATATTTTTGAGCAGCTCAATAAGCACGTGGACATTGTGGGGCAAAAATTAGCTGGGTAATTATACACCTACAACAATTCTTAAATGGTTCAGTATGTGTTAGAAGGCAGAGAATTAAATCAAGGGCTAAGCCTAAAAACTATGGGGGAAAAAAAATCACTTGAAAAAATATTCTCAATACGAATTTTGTGACATATTTGTAATAATGGAACATCACACATAAATAGATGCTGTTTTGTTCCTTTGAGAAATTATCCTGTGGCAAAAGTGCCCAAAATTTTCATTGTTTAGAATATACTTTAAGCACCTCTGTTTTCTCTAAGCCTCTCAACTCATGGGAGTTCAAATGATGATTTTGTGTCTGGGAATTTCTGTGGAAAATCCACTTTCTGAGGAAGTTTTTCCCTGTGCTCCCTGGCAAAAAAGTGAAAGCTGTAATTTTTCTAACTATCAGTTACTGTGTGTGTGTGGAAAACAAGAAGGACAATGTGTAAAGAATTCAGCAGAGTCTGTCAAAGAAATGCTCAGAAAAACTTTAATCACCGTCACATTGTCATTTATGATGCATATGCAAAAAAATGGGGGGGAGGGAGGAAATATTTAAAGCATTTTTTATTTAAGAAGTTCGAGTTGAGAGGGAGCTTTAGAAAATGAGGGGATGAGAAGTAATTTGTCTGTAACTAAAATTTGGCTGCTGAGTCGCTCTGTGCTTGTCCTGGGGCTCAGCAGCAAGTTCCTGGTGGAATTTGGGAAGAGAATCTTCCTTTTTTTGCTGCAAATCTGTCCCTCTTCTGACACTCAGCACGAGCAGCTGAATGTCCCTGTGAAATCTGAGAACATGGGGTTGCTCGGGGTGGAAAATCCATCGGAAGGTGCTGGGAACAGGATCACTTCTCTGGTTCCTTTTCAGGTACAACAGTGGGATGTGGGAAAGAGGAGTAATTCCTCGGATAGGTAACGGTTTGTAGGAATTTTGCTCGTCATTTGTGGGTGTGGGTTAAAAGAGTTGGGCTGGAGCTCAGAGATGTCCTGTAGAAGGGCAGGAGAGCTTGTCCTGCCTTCAGCATTCCCGTTTGGAATGTTCCTGTTCCCATTCCCAGGCGGGGCAAGGATGGGAAGGAGGGCCATGGGCTTGGGTAGAACTTTTTTAGTTACAAGTTCAACGTCTTCCTTTTAAAAATTTATGGGCAAGAATCACCCGTGTGTTATTTCCAGTAGAGTGGAAACCACAGTTTTTTGTGGTTCCATTTCTTATGTAAAAGATGATTCTGACTCTGGGGCAGCTCTGCAGAACTTGAGCTACGAGAAACCCCAAGGCCTGTGTTTGTGGGCTGCTAACTTGGGGTTTCTAAAGGCATGGCAAAGGTTTCTTATCAAATCTCTCAAAATTGAATTATTTGTCTCCAGAAGGAGTTCTGTGAATGTTTCCCAGTTGGTTCAGGGTGTTCCTTAACCAATTTCTGAGCCATGTGAGCAGATACTCTGCTGAGAAATCAGTCTGTGTTCCCAGGTTATTCTGAGTTGGAAGGGACCCACAGGATCATCAAGTCCAACTCCGAAGCGAACGCCCACCCAGGGATCAGGCTCACAATTCTCCTTAGCTGCTGCTTTATCCCTAAAATCAAGTCTTGGGGGATGGACTAAAGGTCTCCTTCTAGCAAAGAATGTTGAAAAAGCTGCATAATCCAGATGAATGTGTGCACTCAGTGTCTCAGGAAAAGCACTCCAAGTGCTGGTAGAGGGGAAAATTCAGCTTAATTAATCTGCAAACGAGCACAGTCTCGAGTTTAGGAGGACAACAGCGAGTGGTCAGGCCGGGCTGGACTAGAACAAGCAGCAGAACTTGATCTTTGAAGATGAAATCGAGTGGATTTTTCCTATTTTGCAGTAGAAGGTGATTGCTTGACTAAAAACATTCTGGGAAACGTGTTTATTGTTGTCTTCCTTGGGGTGACCTGTATTTCTTCTTTCCCTTTCCCCCAGGAAATCCACCTTTCCTTTCTGAAGTGGCTGGAGGGAAACGTGGATGCTGAAGGAACAAGAGCATCCAGCAAAGTGTCCCTGAAGTTTGTCTCATCCTGTGACTCCAAAGTGGAGGTGACTCCCTCCCTCATGCCGGTGATCACGGAGATGGGAACCTTCTCATCCCAACATTTCAGCCTCAAAACTTATCAACAGAACCTTCAAACCAAGAAGCTGGGGAAGATCCTTCTTTTTAGTGAAGTTACCACCACAACAATGAATCTTCTGGATGGGTAAGACGGAGATTTAGAACATCCCAAATTAACTTTCGGGTCAGGAACTCCCAGTTATGGTAACACACAATATTGAGAAAGAGACTGGACACAAGGTGGATCTTTGTGTTCACAGAATATTAATTGATAAAGTATAAAAGGGTGGGGAAATCTGAGGGTGGCAAGTTTTTTTTTTTGGAAGTGAAGTTTAATCTTTGGTCCTCTTCCAAGGCATCAACATCACTTGGAAAGTTTAAGGTAATGAATATTTATATTTAGGATATTAAATGCATTTTCTAGCACATGTTATTTTCTGAGCTAATTACAAAAAGTAATACCAAGCAGATTTTGTCTTTAATTTTACTATTACTGGGGGTGTTTTTTTCTCATTTCATTTGCTGAATATTTCACTAAAATGCTCTTTAGTGGTTTGTTTGGGTTTTTCCAGCATGGATTAGGGTTGTGGCAGCAGTTCTTTCATCATCACATAGATGACCCTTGTGAATGGGTTGTGGGATACCTTTGAGGTTGTTCTTTGGCATTTAAATGGGATTAAGTGATATGAAAATCACAGTTCCTAAATCTCAGGTCGGGGTGTGGGTACAAAGGCTCCACTGTTGAGTTTCATGCCAGTCTGGTGGAAAAAAAGTCTTTCCTTGGGAAGTTGTTGCTCTTCAGGACAGATTATTCTGTGTGTGTTTCTACCTGGAACTTTTCTTGGCACTTACTTTTGGGTATCAGTGTTGATTTACCTGCAGAAATTACAGAGGAATTTTACTGGTGAAAAACAACCTCGGGGATTTCGTTTGGGATTTATTTTTTTTTTTTTTCTTTAATCAACATCATCAATGAAATCATTTGGAATGTTATTTTAACTGATGAGTTGACCAACAATAATGGCTTTAGTTCTGAGGCTGAATTAGGGAATGTATCTTAAAGACTTATGTTTTAATAAATTAAAATATTTGTTTTAAGTGTTGTGGTTGGTGTTGTTGCAAATCCATTGTCCTGGAGAATAGAATAATGTAATCCCTGTGATTTGGAGTTCAGGGAAAACACTTGAGACTTTGATGATGATATTTCATAAATGACTGGAAATTCAGCAGAGATTTATTAGATGATTTTTATTGCCAGGTTTTTAAGGTACTTCCAAATGAAGCAGAGTGGATTTGTCAGGATCTGTGTATGACACAGTTCTGAATGAAAGGAAAACATCTCAGGAAAAAAAGGTTTTCTTTGATGGAATAAAAAATATCTGCCTATTGATCCTTCATAATTCCTAAGGAAAAACCTGCAACACTGTCTTTCTGTTGGATCATATATTAGATTATGATCCTTTATCATATATTGGGTGATAGAGTCTCTCAAATTTTACCCAGTTTTTGATGGTTAAAACGATGATACACCTCAAGAACTCAACGAACGTGATTAATTTAATGAGTAAACTCTTTACTGAATAGATTATAAATAACTCTGGCATTTATTCCTTCCCCACCAACTGGATGCCAAACTTTTGTCTCCTTTTCCACTTCATACCCTCCCCAAAAAATGAAGATATGGCAGGAGAAAATGGGCTGGAACTAATTTAATGGCTGAGCAACCTCACAGTAGAGAAACAGCCGGAGCCTAATAAAGGTCTTTGTCTGCATTTCCACCCTGGCTGGGAACGTGCCAGTCAAAAGTCAAGCAGGAGAAACAGGTGGAAACTATTAGACCTGTCATAAAGTTTGAAAAATTGATTCTGGAGGTCGGGGGAATAGATTGGATTTGACAGTGTTGTCCTAAAGATTCGGAGGGGAAAAATGCCGGAGTTTTAATTGGGGATGCCTTGATTGTTCCTTAGCTCTGCAGATGGCAGCTCGTGGTGGGTGGAATATTGGCTGGACCAACCCTGGCCTGCAGTTGTGTGTTCTGAGGTAACAAAAAAAGTGGGAATTCACCTGTAGTGAAATGGCACCGACCTTATTGTCAATTAAAACTGAGTTTAAATATCGTGTGGTTTTAAGTCATCAATTTTCCTGTTTAGGATTTCGTGCTAAAAGCTCGATTTGGGGAATTTGAGGGTATTTATTTCAAGCATTTCAATTTTTTAATTCTTAAAAATTTCAGATCCTTCCCAAAATTTAGAACCTTGGGGGATTTTTTTCACTGGAAGGAAATTCTCTTTGTAGGTTTCAGGAACATTTTCTTCATAGATGTTCCCCCTGATGCCACTTGAGCAGGTTAATCTAGGCACAAACAGTTCCACTTTCTGTCTCCTCAGAGCATCTCTAGAGCTGCAGATTTTAAATGAAACCATTGTTTTGGAGGCTGATATATAATCATTCCACTCACAGAACGAGATTAATTAATATTAATAACGAATTAATATTTCCATTTCCAATATTTCTGCGTACTCAAATCAGCTGGAATGGTTTCATAAGCATTTCATTCAAAAATAAATTAATTAGGTATAAATTTCGGTTTTATTCTGTATCTTATATCCCGTTTCAATATTTTACTTGGCAGAAAATTTGATTTATACGTGATTAAGTCAACATGTGATTTACTCTGCATGAAGTGCCATTGTGGATCTCTTGGCCCCGATATTTAAGAAGGACAAAGTGCTGTTGTTAGGAAGAGTTTGACACAGAAATGGTGATTTTAGTGGAAGTGAAATGTGGACTGAGGTTGCTTTCATAATCACTGTATAGGATATTTAAATAGAATGTCAGCTTAGAATAAACAATGTCCAAACAGCTGAAAGCTTTCCAGAGGAAAATCCTTTCCATTGTTGGGCTCCTTTTACTTTTCTGGATTCGTGTTGTGGGATTTTGAAAAATTCTATTTTTATTTTAAAACCCTTGGGTTAGTTGTATTGAGATACAGATGCTGCCAATGCAGGTCTGGGTTAAGTAAAACCAGTTTATAATTGAAGGAGATTGGAATGGCCCTTCCGAGGCAGAGGCAAACAGGCTGAGATTGACAAACTCCATTATGGACTGGGGGAGGTTTAATTTGTTTTTCAAGTCGTTGGGATGTTTTATCCTGTGTAAACACGGGGCCCTGTGTTCAGTCAGGCCGTGCGCCTCAGCGATCGCCCTTATTCTCTCTTTAAAATGTATTTTGAAAAGAAAACAAGTGAAAGTCATTCCTGGCTGGGAGGGTGGGGAGGGGCTGGGACGGAATTCCCAGAGAAGCTGTGGCTGCCCCTGGAACCCTGGAAGTGTCCAAGGCCAGGCTGGAGCCACCTGGGCCAGTGGAAGGTGTCCCTGCCCATGGCAGGGGGTGGGAAGTGATCTTTAATCTCCCTTCCAACCCAAATCATTCCATGATTCTGTGATAATTTTTGTATTTTAGCATGGTGAGCCAATCTTAGTACATTAATAATCTGCTAAAAATGAGTATTTTCTCACCAAATTGACAGTTTGTATAAATTAACTCCCTTCACCCTCCAGAACTGCGGTTGAGGAGCTGGAGAATTCCATGGGGTACAGGAAGGATTCTCCCTCGAAGCAAAGGTGCCTTTCTCTCAGGAAATAGGCACTGGATATTTAAAAACCCTCTGGTGATCAATAAGTCAGTTCCTTTTAAACACTGAACATACTTTATAGTCAATCTTTTCTACAACCACATAACCCAAATATTTTGTGTGCCAAGATCTCTCACAAAAGTTCATATTAAAGCCTTTAAAGGCTCCAATCCCTTGGTTTTGGTTGGTTGTTGAACTGTAGGATGGGTTAGGAACGTTTGGCTTGATGGATGTTTAACCCAAACCCCAAAGTTCGATAGAAATGGCAATAGTTGTGTTTTTCAATGACCTCCTTAAGGTCATTTTCATTTATTATTTACCTCACTTGTGTTCGTAACTTTTAATCTTCCATGTATTTATTTATTTAAATGATTGAAGGGCTTTTTATCCCCAGAAGAACAAAATGAGTACATTGGTACCGTGTCCATTAGTTCATAGCTGCTTATGGCTTTTTTTTCAATATTTGATATTTTGTACCTTCCTTCAGTGCTAAAGATCAACTCAAACAACAGAATGAGTTGGTTTCCCTTAAATCAGATTCGTTTCAACAGAAGTTTTTGCCAATTCAGTTTTAAATGTATTACATTTCAAACTTGACTCTTCCATTCACGAGTTGCCTCATCCTGACAAAAGGAATTTCTGTGGCCCAGCCAAGTCTGTTCCTGTAGAAAGGGGAGGAGTTTGGGAAGTTCTGGGCACTGATTTTGTTCTGTGCCCTTCCCAGATCCCATTTTTCACGACATGCTTCCTGAAGGACTCCTGTGCTGGGATTTTCATGTCGATTTTCCGTGCCTTTCTTCCCACCTGTCGTGGGGCCTCTCAACAATCAGGTCCCTATTTTCCTGTCACGCACCTTGTGTGTCTGATTTTCCACGGATCCCAGGGCAAAACACGGCCCCCTTTTCTTTCTTTTTTTGTGACGTAAAATTAGGAGATTTTCTTCCTTTAGAGCCAGCGGGGCCCCCCACGCTCAGGGTTTCTGTTGGTGCACAGGGAGGTTTGGTGTTCCCAGAGGGAATTGAGTCATAAAATAAAAAGATACTTGTTTTACAGAACAATTAACCCATGTTGAACTCCTGGAGTATATTGTGTTTCCCTGCTGCTGTGATTTAAGGAAAATGAGCTGGAGGGCTCAAGGTAGTTGCTTGCAAGCTGAAAAAAGTTGATTTTTGGCCCAAGAGCCAAGGAAAGAGGCACAGCAGTGTCCCCTGCCCTGCCAGGTGCCAAAAGAGAGAGAGAACCACCCAGATTTGTCACCTATCTTTAACCTCTTGTCTCATGCATATGCAAATCACTCCATGAATATTCATCCCTTCAACATTGTGTCATCGATTTCAACTTTGCTCTAAGTCCTTCGACCAATTAACTTCAATATCCCACATTCTTTTCCCCTCATTGTGGCTGGCACCCACTTTTGTTACCTTCGAGGACTGCAAGACAAAGATTTTCACCCTTAATATTCAACCTTAACTCTCAGGCTTCCTGAATGATTTTAAAATCTACTCATCCTTCTAAAATTCACTGAAAATACACTAAATTTTCACTAATTCACTAAAAATCCTTAAATCTCTAAGCCCCTACCTAACTCACTAAAATTTATCATTTTCTGAATCCCCAAGTCAATAATACCTGTAATATCTTGTTATATGTAATATTAATTGCAACAGATTATGTGTGTTATTATTGCTGTTCATTTGCTGTTTCCTAACTGTCAATTTTACCTTTGAATTTTGACTTTTATTTAGTAAAAGAAACGTTACCTACGCTTAAATTCCCCAGATGTACCAAAGGATTAATATTTAGATTTAGAAAGATTCATCAAAAAAGTTCATCAAAAAAACCACTTTATTGCCACTGATCTGAGCTCAGCTCTGAATAAAACCTTAAATAAAATCTTGTAGGAATATGTTAAAAATTCCCGGGAGCTTCCAGCTTGGGGAAGTTTGGACAGCACCTGTTCTGCTGTTTCGAAGAATAAATACACTGATTTTTGTTTGGTTTTATGCTGCCAGTCAGAAGATACATCGATTTAGTTTCAGAATAAATCCCTGTAATTGTTTCCAGAGCCGAAAACTTTGGAAGCTTGTGCCATTTCTAACGAAGAAAATCCCACCAAATCTGAATTCTTGACCTGAATCCCACTGGCCTAATTTATTTTCACTTCTAGTCCTAGTTAAAATATTTTTAAGAATCTGTTTGTCTTCAAACAAGGCCTTGCATTTATCACACCTCGTATCATTTAGCCCGAAATGTCGTGGCCTGGAGAATGGTTTGTATAAAAAAAATGAGATTCCCCCAAGTGCAGCTTTGTGATCCCCAGAATTCCCATAAAATCCTGAACTTCTTGTTGCTCTCCAAAGAATTTACTGGCATTGTTCTTGTTAAACGTGGATGGACTTCCAAAGGGTTTTTTGTCAACTTGAACTGACACTATTTTTACTGATATTATCTTAAATTAAAAAAAAAAAACAAACCCAACAACCCTCCACAAAAAGGATTTTTTTATGCAAACACAAACTTTTAGGGATGTTGCAGGAGTTGTGGGATCCAAAGTGTCCTTTGGACATTTTTAATTTGATTTTGTTCCAACGGGTGTCCATCCCCTGAGGAAGATGAAGAGGGATAATCAAGAGAAAACAAAAGGAGAGAAAAAAATTGGAAAAATGGAGGTTGAGACGTGGGAAGTCCTAATGATTTTTCAATAATACCTAATTTATATCCCACAAATTCATGCTTTTAAATGCAGTTTGCAACACATCCCATTGGACATTTTGGATAACATGAATTCTCTAAATTGTGTAAATGACAGCAGAAAAGCTCCAGAGTTCAGCCGATTTTCAGGTCCCTCCCAACCCAACCCAACCCGTTCCCTGATTCTGTGATTTATTAGCAAGAGATAAAGTGTGTGTTTTATATGGGCTGTGGGACCAGATGTGAGAGATAAAAAGGAATTGCTGGTGGCCACCTGCTTTAATTCCCATTTCAAGTCTTGTGTGGAATTCCTGGGATAGAGACTCATTTAACATCGGCAGAGCGTGGCAGGTTAGCGAGGAATGGTTCCCATTTTCCAGCATCGTTTCCCCATCTGTTTGGAAGAGAGAAAAGGGAAATAAATCACCTTGAGCTGAGGTTTGTGATAACGTGTTGTAGGGATTTCACTGCATCCCGTGTTCCTGAGGGGGTTTGGGTTCCTGAGAGGGTTTGGGTTCCTGAGAGGGTTTGGGTTCCTGAGAGGGTTTGGGTTCCTGAGAGGGTTTGGGTTCCTGAGAGGGTTTGGGTTCCTGAGAGGGTTTGGGTTCCTGAGAGGGTTTGGGTTCCTGAGAGGGTTTGGGTTCCTGAGAGGGTTTGGGTTCCTGAGAGGGTTTGGGTTCCTGAGAGGGTTTGGGTTCCTGAGAGGGTTTGGGTTCCTGAGAGGGTTTGGGTTCCTGAGAGGGTTTGGGTTCCTGAGAGGGTTTGGGTTCCTGAGAGGGTTTGGGTTCCTGAGAGGGTTTGGGTTCCTGAGAGGGTTTGGGTTCCTGAGAGGGTTTGGGTTCCTGAGAGGGTTTGGGTTCCTGAGGGGGTTTGGGGAACCTTCTGATGGAGGAAGCTGAGGAATTATTATTATTATTATTATTATTACCAAACATGACCTTGACCATAAGTAATGTTATAAAATTATCCTCATTGTTAGAGACAAGATTTGCAAAATAATATTTATTTGGGGGGGGATAATAAAAAGAAAGATTTCTTTTCATTATGTTTAAAATATATGTTTAATTGATTATGTTTATTTCTATTCCCAGTATTTCCCCCACTCATTCCCAGTGTTTTGCTATGAGTAATTTTAATTTCCTTGGGGCTTTTTCGTGTTTGAGATGGACCAGATATAATTTACTGTTATAATTAATATATTAGTACTAATTAGTATTAGTACCAATTATTAAAACTAAAAATCGCAGGACTTATGTCTGGTTTAAAAACAATTTAATTTCTTGTTGAAATAATTCTGACAGTTGCTGACTGATGAGTAAAAAGCAATAAAATAGAAGAAATCAATCATAGTTAGAAACTCAAATCTTGGGGTATATTAGAAAAAAAACCCCTTTTTTTTCAGCTTTGAGTTGCAGAAATAACAATTTATGGGTTTTTTTTTTCTTAGTGTTTTATGCAGAAATAGGAAAGATGGACATAAATGGATTTTTAGGCATCTGCAGGAGTTGGTGGGAGACGTTGTATTAACCCCCCAAAAAATTCAACCCAGAATTCCATGGGAACCAAACAGTCAAAGAAACATGGAAACCGTTCACTCTGAAGGTTTTGGGTACAGTTGGATTTTTTGGGAGCAGATCCTGGTCTGTTTTGACTATAACATAATTCATTCAGCAGCAGCTCCTGGCTGAGGGTGTGTCTCTGTTCCACACTCCTCTGCTTTTTATCCCGACATTTCCTGGCTGGGGAACAGCCGGGAGGAATTTTGGGAAGAGCAGGTGATTGGAAAATGAGGATTTTACCACATAACCTGGGTTTTATCTGAAGTACTCTTTGAAGGTTTTAGCTCTCAGTGGTGATAAAACAGATAAAATTATTCATTAATGAATTAAATTTCACTACTAAGTGGGGAACAAGTGGGGTAAAAACTGTGAGGAAGGAGGGAATATTCTCCTCTTGGCTGAAGCTGGAATACAAAGTGTTGATGACACCAGAATTCTGGTGGTTTAGAGGGAAAGTGGGAATTTGCTGGGAGTCCTTCCGAGCTAACCTGGTGTGCCAACCAGGGGGAGGCGAGGGAGGGTGAAAACGTTCTATTTTGATGTTTTGCCAAGCCAAGCAGTGAAATGCTGGGAGTGGAACGGAATGTTTTCTGCTTGGATTTGCAAACCCCACAGCCCAGAGAGTGAGTGACAATTCCTAAGTGCCTTCCTTCCTTCCCTGCTTCCCCCTCCCACCGAAGGCAAAAAAAACCCCAAACCCTGAAGTGCTGAGGTGTTTATTTTAACACTGGGAAACACTTGGGGCTTCAAATATTCTCCTGCTTGGATTTGGGATCTGGTGGAGCAGATGTGCCCCACACTAATTAGGCACGGCTCATAAAGTGTGGTAACCCTGGATTTTTGGAGATTTTGGATGTAAATTTTCCTTTTATTTCACCTCAATTACTCGTGGCAGGGTGGCTCTCTAGCAGTGGAGGGTTGTAGCTTTTGAATTAAACTCCTCAGCAGAGTTCTTCCTGTATTTTTAAACACACTTTATTCAGTTTTTTTTTAGCAAAAATATCTTTAGGTGGTGTTAGAAGAAGAAATGTAGAAAGGTTGGATTTGCTGCATCCAGAACCAGCTTCTCTTAATGTCTTGGCTACTTTTGCAGCTGCATTTTTGTGACATCTACCAAAACCTTTTTGGAAATAGGGAAGGCTTGGGTTTTGGTTTTTTATAGCGATGGTAACTATACAAGGAAAGCCTAAGCTAAATTTAGATTGCAAAGTATTAGCTCAGGGATGAATAAAATATAAAAAAAACCCCAACTCCAAGAGTCCAACCGTGTTTTTAATTTCTTTTTCATTCTCCCTTGTGCTGTGAGATGATTCAGATGAGGTTTTTATGGGTGTGTTTATCTGTACTTGGATCTAGTGAATCTTGGCCTGGGAGACTTCACAGATTTCTTTGGGTGAAGATAAAATTGGGGTATTTTTGGTTTTACCACAGCGTTCCAGGCATCCTGCTGTGGCCTGCACACAGGAGATGCCAGGAAGCTTTGGGGGCCATCCTGGCTGGGTGTGGAGCCAGCTGGATGTCACAGCCAGCACAGTGACACAAATGTTCTGCTCTTCAACAGAGCAGAGTGTCCTTGTCGTGTATTTAACACAGTCACTAAACACAGAATTAAAAAAAAACCTAAAAAATCAAGTTATGAATGTCTGTACAAGCATCAACCACGTAATTATCCACAAGGTTGTGTGTCATGAGCTGGGTTTTATATTTTAAAAACAAATCACAGACGAGTGGTTTTGGTTTCAGTCTCTCGTGTCCTTCAGTGTTTCTAGAGGTCTTTTTTTTATTGTGTGAGATTAATGTCACCGAGGGAACACGGTGCAAGGCAGAACTATTTGCCTATTCCGTGTTTTCAGTTTTATGTGTTCCAGTAAATCCGAGGTGCTTCGTTCAGGTTTCCACAGAAATGAGCCATCCCTCCCTCCCGTGCAGGAAGAGCAGGAATGTGATCCCAAGATGTGGTTTTCCCTAAGTAGGTGATTATTGGGGGGCGTGCCATTTGTGTGTCAGTGCATTTAGATCTTCCTTGCTTTACTTCCAGTTACACTCTGAGGGTTTTTTTAATGTGTGAACACATTCTGGAGGGTGGGTTTGGAAACACTGAGATGAGTTGGTGGGGGATGTGTGGTGTTGGTAATCAGAGTTGGGTTTGGGTTCAGAAGATGTGAGGGTGGTTTTATGTCCACTCTGATTTCACCTACGACTGTTTTCAAGCCCCAGCTCTGTGGCAGATGCTCACCTCGAGGTTTTGAGTTTCAAGCAGAATCAAGGAACTCTCAGGATTCCTGATTTGCCTCTCCTACAGATTTTCCAGCCTATCCATAATCACGGGTATCCATCACTTTTGCAATCAAAAATCTCCTGACTAGAACCTGTTTCCCTCCTTAAATTCCCCCTCTTCATGCTGCTTCTCCTCTGCCAGACCACAACTGGTGAGTACAGTGGGAAAGGAATTCTCTTCTGCTTTTCCATCTCTATCAGAAACTCCAAATTTTATCGTTTATCTGCAAGAAATTCTGGTCTGATTATGGTTTGTTTTGCTCTTCACTATGTCCTGCATTATTATTATTATTATTTATTATTTTGATCATTCAGGAGTCCAGTTTATGGTTTGTTGGCCTTACAAAGTTTTTCTAAGAGGCACAAGTGATCTGAACCCCTAAAACCAGAGGCCCTTGTCCTGTCCTTCTTGGCTTTGCTTTTTTTTTGCTTTTCTTCTGAAATTAGAACCTCCTTGCCTTACCCTCCCCCCTCTTTTTCCCCTCCAACTCCGCATTTCATAGTTTAAATCCTTCTTTTTAAGGTGGGACCACATTTCTGTGGGAGTGGGCTCATAATTTAAGGCCATAAAGTACTTGGTTTAATATTTTCCCTGCAATATTCCTGCTGCTGCTTCAGGAGTGACTTGCTTGTGTTTTCCCTTAAATGGTGGATCCCATAACTTTTTGAGGAGTCTCTTTTTGCCTTAAAATGTGTCTTAAATCTACCTGTGCTCTTTATGCCATTTCCCAACTTGCTTTCCTTTAATTTACAGTTGTTTTCAACAGACTTTAAGTAAACAAGTCAAAACTTCCTGATTTAACTTCCCTAATGTGGGAATTTAACAACCTTGCTTGGGTTTCCTTGAGTAATTCCTTCTTCATTTTTTTTCCCCTCACTTCATAATTTTGCTTCCAGAACAAAAAGCTCTGAATATATTTAGTTTCATTTTGTAGATATTTTATTTTTAACAAACCCTTCTGGCAAGGAGGGCTTTGGTTTAGGATGTGCATTGGTACAACAAGGTTTATCCGAGGCAAAAATTGGGAATCTTTGGTGGGAGCTCTTTGTGCTGACAGATCATAATTCAAAGAATCACCAAAATAACACCTAAGAGGATTCAAATTGTTAGGGTTTGTTTCAAAAAATGAGCTAAAATATAACTAAAATGAATTTTGCTTCTTATTTGAGATGAGTTGCCTTCTCTGAGGGAGATTCTGTGGTTTAGGATGTTGAATAAAAGTGGCAAAAAAGCCCCAGCATGAGTTTCTGTGGGGGGGAAAAAGTAATTTTTTGAATGACTTCATGTCACAAAGATATGACAGAGGCAGTGGATTGTGTAGATCTGGATTGTGGATTTAATACAGGTGAGTTTTCGGTTGTAACGTAGGAGGGTTTGGAGAGTTGCATTAAGTGGCTGCAAAAAAGTGGTGACACTGTTGATAGAAATGGAATATTTGTGTTGTGAGCAAGAAGGAAGAGTTGGAAGCTCTGCTGGGAATACAAATCACACCCTTTGACCCACTCCCCTCCTGAATGAAGTGGGTTTTCTGGGAACAGGTTGTGATTGAATTCCACACCGTGTTCCATAAAACTGCTGCTGCTGGGCCTGTTTCTGCACAGCCTCTGCCTGCTTTGGCATGCAGCAATTAATGAAGCTTTCCTAAATATATGCCTTTGGTCCTTCCAAGTACTTTTTAAGATGTAGAACATGGGTAGGTCTGCTTTCATCAGCTTTAAATCTGACCAGAAATTATCCCCTAAATCCCTTGTGGGTCAAGTCAGGCAAGACAACACCACGGATGTTGTCCTCAAGGAAAGGGTGACAGGTGACATTGTGAAATGGTGCCTGAAACGTTCATACCTTTCCATAACAGCCCCTGAAATGTGCCCAAACTGCAGCGTTGCCAAGAATTAGGGATGTAGTCAGCAGAACTTCTGGCAAGAGGAGCTTCCAGCTCCACTTGGACACGTCCCTCCACACTGGGAACTGCTGTGTAAACCAGATGTCTCTGGAGGCCCGAGTTTCAGAGGCAATCTGGGAAGGGTTGCCATTCCTTGTGTTTGTGTTACAGCTTCTGCCAAGAGCTCAGGACAGAATTCTGGAAGCCTGAAGTGCTTAAGCAGAGACCTCGAGAGAGAATTCCTCCGAGGAAACACCATTCCCTTGCTGTGGTTTGGTGGCCGCCATTCCACTTGTGCTGTGTCAGGGAGGTGCTGGTTCGTGTGGGCGGTTCATTGGTTTGTTTTGGTAGGGTTGCAATAGTTCCTTTCCAGGGACTGCCGCTCCTGATAGACAATTTAAAGGCTGATGTGTGACAACTCCTGGGTTATTTGCTCTGACGTGAGCAGCACGTGTCCTGTTTTAGGAGTGAGTGTTACAGGCAAGGGCTGCCATTTTGAAGTGATTCCCATTAAAATATCTGGGGGTTGCCAAGGAAACCACCTGGGAAAACCCAGCTAACTGAGCAGAAAACTCCTTGAAGTGTCAGAGGCAGCTACTGTGCCTTCCTGGGGGTGTGTACATAGAACTGATGTTTTGAAATGATGTCTGGGAATTGCTGAGAAATTCAGCTGCCCTGCAATAGCAGAAGGTCAGACATTTCGGATGGGTAAAGAACAGCTCTGTAAAGAGTTAAAACCCTGTTTTCATGATCTTAAATGAAGTGTGTTTCTCAGGAGAAGCTGATCCCTGTTGGGAAGATGTTGTGTCCACTTGCTGACCCTTCCCCAGTGCTGATTCTTGGGCTGGAATTCCAAGTGGGTTGTTTGAGCAGCTCGTCCTGATTCATCACAGGTTGGACTTGATGTCCCTGGAGGTCTTTTCCAACCTTAAAGATTTTGTGATTCTGTGTTTCCCTGAGCTTCCAAACTTGTCTGGATAGTTTGTGGGAGTCCACCTGACGAGTGAATTTAGTCAGCCTCGGCAAGAGGACAATTTTCAGCTGATGGGAGCTCAATTGTCTTGTTCTCAGATGAGTTTATCCAGGGAAATTTGAACTAGAACTTGAACACACATTTAATTAAGGTGAGAGCGAAGGACGTTCTGCCCTACAGGGAAGGAGAACGTTGTGTAAGTGGAGGAAATCCTGATGATATTATTTCAATATTCCCAAATGTCTGTTGTTGTTCAAGCACCACAGTTTCAGGTGCCATTTGTGTCTCCCATGTTTGTGATTGGTGCAGAGGTTTGTGTGTCAGTGAGGTGATGGTTGTGTGGAGACCTCACAGCACCTTCCAGGATCTGAAGGGGCCACAAGTGACAGGACAAGGAATAATGGGTTCAGACTGACAGGGAGTAGGGTAATATTGGATATAAGGATGGAATTCCTCACTGAGAGTGGGCAGGCCCTGGCACAGGGTGCCCAGAGAAGCTGTGGCTGCCCCTGGATCCCTGGAAGTGTCCAAGGCCAGGCTGGAGCCACTTGGGACAGTGGGAGGTGTCCCTGCCCATGGCAGGGGTGACGCTGGATGAGCTTCAAGGTCTTTTCCAACCCAGACTGTTCTGTGCTTTGAATGGCAGTAGGAATTTCCTTTACTTCCATTAGTTCCAGATAACTCCAAGTTGTAAAGTTTTATTCAAGAAGCTGCCACTCTTGTAACCGTGTAATCGTCAGAGGACCAGAGCTGTCGAGATGATTTCTGTTCCTTGGATTAGAGCCATGCTGGTTTAAATGGCAAAAAGAATATAAGTCAGTGGCATTTTCATTGCATGTCTCAATCAGCTGCATAAAACCTGGTAACCGTGTGGCTGACAGGACTGGATTAAAACAGCAATTAAAACATTCAGTCACTTTGTTTCAAAAATTTCCAACCCAGGAAATCTGTATTCCGCCTTTATTGAGACCCCTCTGTTCCAAAATCTGCTGATTTAGTTCATGTTAGATGTGTGCTGATGCAAATGTTGCCTTGCCGAGAGGAGAAATGGGGAAAAAGAAAAGAACTGGAGATTTCAGGCACTTGTGTAACAACAAGAAGAGAGCAAATAAAAAGATTCCTGGTCCAAAATGCCAACACGAGGAAATGCTTTATCTGCCTGGTCAGAGGTATATTTTTTATGCCAAAGGTATATTTTTAAATTTTAAACAGGTTTTTTTCTTTCTGTCTCATCTCTAAGCTTAGTTTTCCTGAAGTGGAACCTCACAGCACATCAGTTACAACCTTGAATGTCCAGGTCAGCCTTTCTCAAAACTGGGAGGGGAATTTGTGAGCTTCTGCAAAATCTTCTTTCTAGTTGGTGGTTGAGAGGGGAAGATGATCCCACAGATCTCACAGGGGTTAAATCCCACTGAGGGATGTCCTTTCAGAGCTGCGGGAGATAACTGTGGAATAGCAAAAGCCAAAAGATGGAAGATTTTAACTTCAGCAAGTAGTTGTGTGTCTGCAGTGGTGTATATACAACACTTGCTAAAACAAGAGGTTACATAAATATTTGAGTTTTTAAAGATCCTTTTTAGAACTTCATGTTTTACCCTCCAAATCTGTGTATAATATCCCGTGTCAGGAGTGATACTCTGCGAGTTCAATGGCAGAAATGTGGCTTTGACACAGAAGTTGTCACGATTTTCTCTTGTTTCTCCCTTGGTTTCTTCCTTGGCCACATCGTTTCTGCGCCGTGGAACTCGTTCCAAAACAAACCCTCTCTGTAGTTACATTATCCTTCAATGTAAGGAGCATGTTTGGCTCCCACGTTGCTGACATCTGCCAAATATTTCCCAACCAAGTGTTTAGTGTAATTTGCTGTGAGCTGGTGAAGACTTAATGGGCTTTGTAGGACTTCATCTTTTATGTCCTCCTCGGCTCGAGCAAATCCTTTCATCAGCAGCGTTACCTTTGCGCTGCTTTTTTTTTTCCTTCTTGGATCCCTGCGTTTCCCACACCGCAGTTCCTTGGGGATTTCTGGGATTTGATTTGGAAGGATGTCCTTTTTTATTATTATTATTTTAATTAAGTGGTACTGAGTAATATCCAGAAAATGTAAGTGGTGTAATGGAGGGACACGTTTTTCATTTAACTCCTAATAAAATGTAAGGACTTTCCCTTCCTTGGTATCCTGATTGAAGTTGCACGAGGGAAGTTGGATCAGTGTTGAAATGGGACATTTTAAAGGTTGCTGGAAGTGGTAACGATGGTTTTACTTCTCTACTAAATGTAGGTGCTCCTTGTTCTGTTTTCCTTCTGAAATGTTACTCCTTTCTCTCTCTTCTCTCTCACTTCCCCGAGCAAGAGAAATACCCAAATCAGTTCAGCTCAGACCAATAAAATTGGGTTTGTGCCATGAATCCAAACTGGGTTTTAAATGGTTGGAATTGAGAGAGGGAGGTTGGAGATGAGGTGATTTGTGTCACTGATCTCTTCCCACTCTGGGATGAAATGGACACAGAGTCTCTGGAATTGCCACAATGGACTTGCAGGTATTTAAAAACAAAGAATAATTTTCATTCTAGTGCCAACTCAGTCTGAAGTTCATAATTAATGACAGCTGAGTTTAACTAATGACATTCTGCTCAGCTGAGTTTAACTTGAAGATAAAATCCACGTGAATCAAAAGTTTAGTTTCCAGATTATCCAGGGTTATCTCCAGACTCCTCAGTCCTTCACAATGAAGGGACCAACTTCCTTGACAAGAAATAAAGAAATCCACAGTCCATTTAGACTCTTCTGATTGCTGCCTGAAGGGAAAAAAATCCTTAAGACATTGAAAATATCCAGAGAAGATGGATTGGGTGATAAGTTTTTAAAGCAGGGAATACT
Source organism: Pitta sordida (assembly GCA_013390025.1). Classification (NCBI taxonomy): domain Eukaryota; kingdom Metazoa; phylum Chordata; class Aves; order Passeriformes; family Pittidae; genus Pitta; species Pitta sordida. The sequence continues at coordinate 430,038 of WEKX01021467.1, forward strand.
GGGCCAAGCTGAGTAAAGACAAGTTCTTTATTGATAGGAATGTTTTCTGAAGGCTCTGATGTTTGCTTTCAGATTTAGCTGTTGTTTGGACAAGGAGGACTCGGATTACTTTTTCAGATCTCTATGAACACAGCTTCAAGGTTGCAGATATAAAGAACTTTTTACAGAATTTTCACTTTCATCTTTATTAGACTTAATTTGTTTTTAATATTTTCAACTGTGTACTACCAGTAATAGTAAAAAGTGCTGGTTTGTGTTTATTTCCTGCGCTGGGTTTGCTTTAAAATTTGCAGCAAATTACTTATAGTAGAATCTTTTTCACATCTGGGAGAAGCCACAATATTGAGAAGTTTTTTAATTCTCTAGAATACTTCATTTTCCTGCAGTGAATTCTAACAGGTAGAGATAGAATTGTCTTTTTATGTTGCTTATACATAATACTTTTTAATGAAATAATTCATTTTGCTTTTTAATAGATCAGCATAGAACAAGAGGACATGGCCTTAAGCTGTGCCAGGGGAGGTTTAGGCTGGATGTCAGGAAGAGTTTTTTCCCAGAGAGAGTGATCCCTCAGTGGAATGGGCTGCCCAGGGAGGTGGTGGAGTCGCCATCCCTGGAGGTGTTGAAGGTCAGACTGGATGAGGAGCTCAGTGCCATGGTGTGGATGGTGGGAGGCTTGGCTGGATGGAGCGTGGTGCCCGTGGTTCCAGGGTTGTGGGGCTGATCCCTGGGTGGGCGTTGGCTTGGGAGTTGGACTCAATGATCCTGTGGGTCCCTTCCAGCTCAGAGTTCAACCTGTGAGCCTGTGACTGGAGCTGGATTGGTTCAGGAAGCCTTGGAGCTGCAGGTTGTTACTCACAGTTGGGGCCTTTGCTCAGAGCGTCCAACTTGTGCAGATGGGGTTTCATGCTAAGTCAGAGAATCCTGGAGTGGTTTGGGTTGGAAACGACCCTAAAGATCCTCTGTTCCCAAGCCTCTGCCATGGGCAGGGAACGATCCACTCCCCCAGGTTGCTCAGATCCCTGGAAGTGTCCCAGGCCAGGTTGGAGCCACCTGGGACAGTGGAAGGTGTCCCCGCCCATGGCAGGGGTGGCACTGGATGAGCTTTAAGGTCTCTTCCAACCCAAACCATTCCATGATTTCCAGTGCTGTAGCCCAGTCACTGAACATCTGTGTTCTTGTCCTGACACTTAAAAGGACAATTTTCATCTCGTAACCAGGCGCTGGAATCAAAACTCATTTGTCTTGGGTTCAACAACTGAAGATTTCCTAACAAGATTCATAATTGGTGTTTAAAAGCAAAATCAATCATTTCTCTGTAATTGCCCAATTTACAGCCTTTCCTTTACCTTGTGCCTCTCCTCCTGGAGCTGTGGCACTGTGCTGTAGGTAGGGAGGAAAAAGAGGAAGGAAAATGGGTTATTTGGTGAAGCCCAGGGCAGGCGATTGTTGTTTGTTGTTGTATGAAATCACAATCAAAATTGACACAAGTTGCTATTAAACTCTATTTCCTGTGTTAAAAAAAGTCGGTATTAGCTAAAAAAGAAACCTGCAGCAGTAGATTTGCACATAGACCTTAATGAGCCCAATTGACCTTCTGTGCTGTATTTACAATTGCCTTCAAATTGTAAGCAGATGTTGGGAAAACTTTTGTTAATAGGTCCCTACCATCTGTTTTTCCCGGTGATATTGCCCACCAAAGCAGCTGTAATTAGTGGAGCACCCAGTGCCTGCATCTTTTTCTTACTGGTGCAGATGATCATGTTTCTCCCTTGGGTATTAAACTCAAAAAAACCTCTTATTGGCACTTCGATTTCCATAAACTCTACAACATCTCTTTTGTAAAGAGGCGAGGTTTTTTTCCACTAAATGCAGAAGTTGGGGTTTTTTTCCCCTGTGAAGTCTTAAAAAACATCCACTGACACCAGAGAAAATACAGCAGATGGGGAAAAAACTCTTGAAATGCTGTTTGCAGCTGAAAATTCAGGGGGGTTTGTCCGTTTGTGCCGCTCAGGTTCATGATAGAATGTGTGTTTGGAGTGGAAAAACAGGGAAAATGAAGGGAAGAAAACCTTAAAAAAACCAAAAAAAAGTGAAACCCCAACCAGTGTCATTTGCCTGTTAAAGCTCTTTTTATGTGCCATAGTTTCCATTTCTGTGGGAGCACAAAAACCTGTCACTCCCCTTCCCCAGGAATCGTTCTGACAGTGGACGAGGGGAAAGGTTCAGCTTCAACCTCCTGGTGGTTTCCAGCCTCCAGAGCTCTCCCTCTTTATTTTTTTATAAATAACTGCAATTCAAAAGTTATTCTTGAGCTCCTGCTTATAAAATGTGATACGGAAAATCCAAGTTGGGGGTTGTGGGGGGAGAGCTGGGCGAAGCTGCCAGTAAAGTTTCCACTCTGGGTGTTTCCAAGGGAGAAGAGGAGGCTCAGAGGTGACCTCAGTGCTGGTCACAACTCCCTGAGGGGAGGTTGCAGTCGGGTGGGGGTGAATCTCTTCACCAGAACAAGAGGACATGGCCTTAAGCTGTGCCAGGGGAGGTTTAGGCTGGATGTCAGGAAGAGCTTTTTCCCAGAGAGAGTGATCCCTCAGTGGAATGGGCTGCCCAGGGAGGTGGTGGAGTCGCCATCCCTGGAGGTGTTGAAGGTCAGACTGGATGAGGAGCTCAGTGCCATGGTGTGGATGGTGGGAGGCTTGGCTGGATGGAGCGTGGTGCCCGTGGTTCCAGGGTTGTGGGGCTGATCCCTGGGTGGGCGTTCGCTTGGGAGTTGGACTCGATGATCCTGTGGGTCCCTTCCAGCCTGTGAACCTGTGAATTTCCTTTCTAAGGAGAGGGATCCTGCTGGGAATGTTCTTCCTGCTGCCACAGGAGCCACTGGGCTTTGCAGAACACAGGAGCTTCCCGCCATCATCCCCCCGTGTCTTTGCAAACCTGGGAAATGGAAACTGTGTTCTGGGAAATAAAACTCGAGGTGCAGCGCTGAGATATTACAGACATATGTCTGAATGTCTGTTAAAAATGTTAAATTAATGCTTCATTTCCATCATCAAACTTGCCAGGGCGCTAATCTGACTCCTGTGGCAGCTCTGCTACTAAAAGTAGGGGGTTTGACCATGGTTTTCCACAGACACAAAAAGCAACAGGATTAATAGGAGAGATTTTTTTTTATACAGAAACAAGTGGAAGGTTTGGGGCTCACAGGCCTGGAGATTTCATGGAATCATGGAACGGTTTGGGTTGGAGGGAACATAAAGATGATCCAGTGCCACCCCCTGCCATGGGCAGGGACACCTCCCACCGTCCCAGATGGCTCCAGCCTGGCCTTGGACACTCCCAAGGATCCAGGGATCCAGCCACAGCTTCTCTGGGAATTCCTCCAGGATGTAGGAACAGTCTGGGGTCTGTTGCCTCTTCCGTGTTTTGGTGTGTTGTTTTTCACAAAAGCTGATTTTCCACCAGAAAAAAGAAAGTTCAGTCCATTCAATGATGGTGCAGATGCACCGTTACTTTTCTAAACAACTCGAATAATCAATCCTCCAAATCCTGTTTTCCTTCCAAGGACAAAATGTAAACCAGTTTATTCCCTGCTCTTTATGTGGACCTGGAATAATGAAACAGGTTTTCGCACAAGATGCCAAGAAGGAATTTATTTACCTTATTGCAAGAGAGACATTTGTTCATTATTTATACAGACAAATGTAAAAATAGAGACCAACGTTATGAAAACCAGAGGCACTTTTTTTACTGCTCCAAGTCATTTCCAGTGTCTCTCCTTCCTAATTAAAATATCTTTTCAAAGTGAGCAGCTGAGTTAGTGCTCTCTGGGTAAATATGTGCAGTTCAGCTTTTAAACCATTTTTTTTTCATCATTTCTTTGGAAAAAAAAAAATCAATTTTACTTGCTTGGGTTTGTCAGCCTTCTGGTTTTTGCTTTGCTGATCGAAATTTAATCGAATTTGTCAGGTAAGAACATGTTCCTACCTCAAAAATAAGCCCAGAAATGTTTCTGTTGTGAAAAACCCAATAATTTTTTTGAAGTTTGGCTTCAACGTGGTGTTTTTATGGGACGTGCCTGGGGGATGCGGATGTAAAAACTCAGTAAATTCAGAATTAAATCACAGGAATTCGGGGGGAATATCCGTATTTTGAGTTTATTTGGCACCTGTGACGTCGTTGTGAAACTGATTCTAAATGTCAGTTTTCTGTGAAGATCATCAGCTTTTCAAAACAGGGACCCGCCCACGGAAATGTCCTTTGGAATTCCATGAAGATTTATCAAGTATTTCCTGCTTAGTTTGCACAAATGCCACCGAGAAATGAAAAGTTGTGCTAATACCAGAGGAATTATTCTCCTTTTCTTTGGTTTCTCCTCTTTATTTTTATTTTCGAGGTGGTTTAATATCTCTGAATATTAAACTCATTTGATCAACCCCATCAGACCCCACAGAGGTGCCAAAATGAGACATTTTTTCCTTGATGTGAACAAATAAATACAATATATAATATAAATAGAAGATATATAAAGAGAAAATAAAGATATCCCTTAGGTCAAACAATCACCCATTCAACTTCTCCTCCCTTAAACCCGAAGGAAAATCAATTTGTTTTCTAATTTAAGCTTTATTTTTTAGATTAGTCTGAAATCCCTGATGTCCTTGGACAGCTCTCTTGGTTGTTATATTTGCGTATTTATTTATCCATTAAATAATTTATTTAATATTTATCTCTATAATTGTGCATATTTGTTTTTTCTTCACCTCTAATTTCTGTGAGCACCCAAGATGAATTTAACACGTCATTATTTTAAGGGAAAAACCCCATTGGATGCAGGTTCTAAACCCATTCCAAAATTCCTTAAAATAATTATCAGAATTATTCAAAATTCTTTTGAGTGGAAGAAGCTTGAAGCTGTTTGAATGTTCCAAAACAGAAGTGCTGACAGAAAAGTAACAAAGAGGAACATGTTAAATTTGAATTAATATTTTTCAGACAAGACTTGTTTATAGGTTTCCTTTATGGCAACAGTGTTATTTAAAAAATATATTTATAATATATATTTCCAGTCCCAATTCTTAATATCCGGCTCCCTGTGGGATAAAAAATTCCCCCCCCCCCCAAATCCAATATTGAATTATAAAGATACAATTCATGCCTTGACTGAGGAATTTGGGCTGTAAAGAACAAACCCCAACCCAATAAAGTCAGGCCAGATTTAAACTTATTTTTGGTTTTATTCGTCTGACAGGCCAAATGTTGAGCTCTGGGAAATCGGTTTTATTTTGAGATATCCCATCGCAACCAACTCCCGTTTTTCGATTTCCAAATCCCTCAAATCAGGTGGAACCAACAAATAACCTGAATTTTCTTTTCCTCCAAACTCAAATGCGGGGTGAGATATTAATTTAAAAATCTGGGAGGTTATGAAGTGCATCCATTGGCTTTACCTGTATATTAAGATATCTTTTGATTTTTAAGAGATAATTTTATTTTTTTATTTATGAAATTCTGTAAATTCTCTATATATGAAGCCAGGTTATTCTGTATTATATATATTCTGTATATTCTCTATATATGAAGCCAGGATATCCTATATTATATATATTCTGTATATTCTGTATATATGAAGCCAGGATATTCTATGTTATATATATTCTGTATATTCTCTATATATGAAGCCAGGAAATTCTATATATTCAGTGAGACCTTTTTTTCCTCTGTACCCTCAGAATTATTGGCTTTTCTCTCTCTGTATTTACCCTTCTTTTAAAAACAAAAACCAGCATATAAATTAAAATTATTTAATTTTTAAATTTATATTCTATTTTACTTTTTTTTTTTTTTAAAAANTTTTTAATTTATGTTCTATTTTACTTTTTTTTTTATAAAAAAGGTAAATCCACAGGGGGGAGACCCCAGCAATTTGGAGGGTCCAGAGTGAAAAGTCTCGGTGAATATCTAGAATTTCCTGGTTTCAGCAGGGCTCTGTGGCAAACAGTAGCAGCCATTCTATCCCCTGACCAAACGTCTGGCACTGCAGCTGACTTGCAAATTTCTCTAAAATTACACTTGTGTGAGCAAACAGTGTCAAAAATGCCCATTGCCTTCCCCACTTGTGACCTCTGTCCTGCCTCTTAGTTACTCTCAGATGTTCCAGTCGTGCTGGGGGAGGAAACCCAATATTCAAAAATATTCAAAAATATCGGATTTTGTTTGAGAAAGCCCCAAAAACTCCGTGCCTCGAGTTGCATTTAGATTTGGATGTACTAAATATTTTCTGTACACGTTTAAAAATTAACCCCAGGTTGGGTTGGAGACGTGGAAAATGAAGAATTATTTCCTTCAAGTGTGACTTTGGACTGGAACAAACCCCCCCATTTCTGACAGATTTTCTTTTCCTACAGGTGGCTGCCGTAGGAATTAGAAATACACCCAATTCTTGGAGGCTTTTTAGAGAGGCTGTAAATGGAATTAAAGCTGGAGGAATAATTATTGAAGTCTGAATTCTGTATTTATTTATGTCTTTATTTATGTCAGCTCCTGTTAGGCTTTGCTGCTGTAGCTGCTTTATTTTCCTGAAACAAATGACAAAGGATCTTTTCTCTGAATATTCCCATTTTTCACTGTGAGTGAGGATCTCAAATATCGTGGCAGGGTGGGGTTTTTTTTTACTGGCTTTTTGTAGTTTAGGATCTGTTTTATCTCAAGGTCTGTCACTTCCATTATTTGGGGCTTTGTAGAACTCACTATTTAGAAAAATCAAGTATTTTCTCCCTTAAAAGAACAAAACAATTGTGAGGATTTCTGTGTGAAGTCCATGAGTTTATTTAAATTTCTTTACCTTAGTGCCATTCTTTCCCCTGCCTTTGTCAGGGCTGATATTTCAGTTCTGCAGTGGAACCATTTCACCACAAAACTCAGAATTCCAGGTCAAAATTAACCTTTGCATCCTTTTAACTTAAGAAAACATTATTCCCTACAGCTAGAAATAAAAAATAAAAAATCACTTTATTCTAAATGAAATCTCCTTTCCCCCTCCCAATTAAATACCGTATTTCACTGCCTGTCATTTTCATGCTTCAATTATTGTCAATTAGCAGCACTTACCACCCCCAGTTTCAAGTCTCACATTCAATGCTCGGGTTTGATCTGAACAGTTTTGCACTATTTAAACCTGTCACTCAGGGGGAGGGTTTATTTTTTTTAACCAGTGGGGTTGTATTGATACAATCCCTAGAATAAATAGAGTTAAATAGGTGGGAGGATTTATTTCCCCCAATTTTTCTGATTTCCTTTTCCTGTCTGGCAGGACAACTTGGGGCATGGACAAGCTCTTAGGGGGGAAATAAACCACTCCAAAATTCAAAACCAGGAGAGGTTTTTGCCCTTTTCTGTGTTTCTTAATTCACTCTGTGTCCCGTTTCTGTGGTAGCAAAAGGACATTTCTTGGTTTCTATATAAAAATCCTATTTTATCCAAACACAGATATGATAGTTTTGAATTTTTACTAATTTTTCCTGAGAGGAGGATTTTCATCTCGTTGTGTTTGTAAATTATGCTCATGGAACCCTTGAGTAAACAGGATTTACTCAATTAATCAAATTTACAGATCAGCTTATTGATCACAACTATTTCGTGCTGCAGATCAATGCTAATGTGCTTGAAACCTTTAATTTTTAAGCCATTTCAGAATTAACACTGATGCTTGTTGGTCTAATCCCTGCACATTTGATTTTTATTTATTTTTTTTTGGAGTGCTGAAAAATAGTTTCTGATCCATTAAAGGAAAGGACAAAGCCAAACAATTCATTTTCTGCATATAATTGAAGATCCTCTTGGCTCAGGAATGTTTGACATCACAGATTTATATGGATTGTATTTTATACAAGATATGGGAAAGGTAATACAATATTTAACGTTTAGGACTGAATTTATTCTTATTTTAAACGAGGAGATCACCGTGATTCAGTTCCATGATGGGAATTTCTCCCTCTGTCTGGATGTATTGTAGGGACTGCAGGACAAAAATTAATTGTTATGGCAAAACTTATGGAAGAAACGCAGAAGAGGAGAGGGTGAGTCAGAAAACTCACATAAACTGGAAATAGATTGTGCAGGAGCTTTGAGCATGTTCCTCTTTATCCGACAATTCATCTGGTGGCACTGAGAAAATGAAATCATCACCACTAAACCCACAGCACCACGGATTGTTAGACCCACAGTCTTATTTTATATATATTTTTTTAAAAATAAATAAACTTTCTTAGCAATCATTTACATACAAACTTGAAAATCTGCAGCTCTGAAAGGGGATTATTTCGATGGTGGAGTCGAGCACTTGGGTTAATAGATCCCCCATCTGCCATTTATTGCATACTTGTGTTTATTGCTTAAGGCACTAATTCCCTTAAGTGAAACACAGGATTTTTTCAGAATTAAATAAAATAAATTATTTCTTTACCCACTTTTAATGTGTTCAACAGAAAAGTCTCTCTGGCAGGTGAAGGCTCAGGATGCAGCGAAGTTCTCTGGAGTCCTTGGTGTGGTTGTGGCTGAAAGCTCAGCCATGATTTCCCAAACAGGGAACAAACATCTCTCGGTTGGGCTTCAGGTCAAATATCAGGGAAAAAACCTTCCGTGCAGGAGAGGTCAGGGATTGGAATCAGTGTCCCAGGGAGGTTGGGGAGTCACAGTCTCTGGGAATGTCCCAGAGGTGTCTGGATGTGACCCTTGGGGACAGGGATTGGGGGTGACTCTGGTGGTGCTGGGTGAGGGTGGCACTGGAGGATCCTGCAGGCCTCTCCCAGCCCTGGTGACCCTGGGATTTGAGTTGTGCTGGATCTGTTGGAATGAATCCAGAGGAGGACACTGAGTGACTTCAGCCCCTCTGGGACACACTGGGAATGTTCCTCTGGAGAGGGGAAGGGTTCAGGGAGGCCTTGGAGCCCCTTCCAGAGCCTAAAGGGGCTCCAGGAGAGCTGGAGAGGGACTGGGGACAAGGGATGGAGGGACAGGACACAGGGAATGGCCTTAAACTTAATGAGGGCAGAGTTGGTTTGGATATTAGGGAGAAATCCTTCCCTGTGAGGGTGGGGAGGCCCTGGCACAGCCTGTGGCTGCCCCTGGATCCCTGGAAGTGTCCCAGGCCAGGTTGGAGCCACCTGGGACAGTGGAAGGTGTCCCTGCCCATGGCAGGAGGTGGCACTGGATGACTATTCCATGGTTCTGTGAGTGTGACATGGCATGGAAGTGTTGGGGTGTGAATTCATCACCTCAGGGAGTGAGTTTTACAAAGATTCCAAGCACCTGAGCCACTCACACACCTGAAAAGCTGCACCCTTGAGAATGTCAGTGTACAGGAGCAGTTTACACATCATTTTACTCTAATATAACCAAGTGAATCCCATAATTCTTTCAGTTTCACGTTCTTCACCTCAAATCCAATATCAAAATGCTAAATCCGAAATGCTCATTTTAAGGCCTGCAGCAAACACGGTGTGGGAGAACCTCCTCAGATTTTTATTCCAAGTCGTTTCCCGACAGATGCTCAGCAAGACCCAGAAAACGCCGCTGGATGGATTGAAAGGCATTTCTCTAAGTGGATTAAAAGACTACAAGAGTTAAGATGTTTCTATTTGTGCTTCACACAATTATTCTCTTTAAAGGGACTGTGTTAAAACTGTTACCATGGCGGCTGCATTCTGAGGTTACGTGTTGACTAGTATGTCATTAAAAAGCGGCAGACACTCGAGGGGGAGCTGCTGCTGATCACCAGAGTTAAGCTGGTTTGGAGGGATTGTCCTGAGCATGTGTTTGGCACATTCAGTTCTTATCTCCTTTAAACAACGCTCATAAAAGGCTTTTCCCATGCAACGGCATAAACCATATCAAACCAGTATCGGGTTTTTACTGCTTGGCCGTGTTGCTTTTTCATAACTGAGCACCGACGAGCTGCTTTATCTGGCAACATTTATCCAATTCATCAAGAGTCTGACACTTCTGAATTAAATCCATCCTGCAGCACAGCAAAAAAACCGGTTTGATTTAGCACCCAATCCTTCAAAGGAGCAAATTACCCCAAGGGGGTGACAATGAGGTTGGGTAAAGGTGGTTGATGCCTGTGTTTGGGTTTGGGGCAGTGAAGCAACAGGATCCCTCTTTGTGACGTGGTGAGAAGGCTCATGTGCTGTGGAGATGTTTTGCACAGATCCTGGATTTCTGTTCAGTATCAGAGTCCCAGAGCCATGGAAGGGGAATCCTTAGGAATATTCAGTCTGTTGGCTTGGGGTGTTTGTTGGAGAGCTTTTGTTTTTATGTACCTGAGAAATGCAACAGAGATTTGAGGAGTGGCCCATGAGAACCTTGTGAGGCTCCACAAGTCCCAGGGCTGGTGCTGCACCTGGGCTGGGGCAATTCCAGACGTGGGCACGGACTGGGACATGAACTGTTGGAGAGCAGAAGGATTTGGAGGTTCTCATGGATGAAAAGCAGGACATGAGCCAACAGTGTGTGTTGGGAGCTCAGAAACCCATCAGGACCCTGGGCTGATCCCCCAGTGTGGGCACAGGGGAGGGGGGGATTGTGCCCCTCAGGTGAGCCCTCACCTGGAATTCTGCATCCAGCCCTGGGAACAGCGAAAAAAGGATGTGGGATGTTAAATGAGTCCAGAGGAGGCCCCAGGATGAGCAGAGGGATGGAGCAGCTCTGCTGGGAGGAAAGGCTGGGAGAGCTGGGAATGTTCAGCCTGGAGAGGAGAAGCTTTGGGGTGACCTCAGTGTGGCCTTCCAGGAGCTGAAGGAGCCCCAGGAGAGATGGAGAGAGACTGGGGACAAGGGATGGAGGGACAGGACACAGGGAATGGCTTCCCACTGCCAGAGAGTGGGGTTAGATGGGAGATTGGGAAGGAATTCCTGGCTGTGAGGGTGGTGAGGGGCTGGGATAGAATTCCCAGAGAAGCTGTGGCTGCCCCTGGATCCCTGGCAGTGTCCAAGGCCGGGCTGGAGCCACCTGGGACAGTGGAAGGGTCTTTAAGGTTCTTTCCAACCCAAACCATTCCGTGATTCTGTGACATCAGGAACATTTTTGCCAGGCAGGGCATAAACAAAGAGTCTTGATAGACACTTATCTGATCCCTCCTGTAATTGGGAGCAGCTTTTACCAAATGCAGCTCAATAACCTCCCCTTTTCTGGGCTGTGCTGACCCTCTTCTCCATGGTCGCAGCAGCAGTTTATTTCCTGTAACCGGCTTATCTTCATAACCTGATAATCATTGATATTCTACTATGGGAAAGTTAAGTGCAAAGTGGCAGGCAGTGCCAAAAGACGAGTCTTGAAAATGATGATATAATTATCATCTCAAGGCTTTTAAAAAGTATGGACTTAAATTTTCTTGAAATCATAGAGATGTGATAAAATGAAATTATGATGGCATTACGTATCTATGTATAGAAGATCAGAGCCTTTTTGTATTTATCTGTATATGCATATATATCATATATATCTATGACTTTTCCTGTGGTGGATTATTGTGGGCAGTATATTCCAGACCCTTTCTATATCGTTGATCAGTGTAGATTTTAATTAATAGATTTTAATTATTTAGTAGCTCCAGAACCTTTTCATTTCTCATTCCATTCAGTCCTCACAGTTAGGACATAAAAATATAACTGGAAGCACTGTCAGGTTCCCGGCAGCAGGAAAATTCCCTTCAAAACGTGATTTTCAGCCCAGTTGTACAAAATCACCGACTTTTCTGCAGCACAGCCTTATTTGATGAGTACAGCAAAAAATGTTATGTTTTGTGCGTGTCTTTTAGAAAATGAGGCATCTCCCATGAGCTCCCTTTCCAAGGACATACACACACACAGACATGATGTAGTGAATATAAATATAAAGGTTTAGCTCAAGTGCACGATGTAATCCCCATCTTAATAAATGTGATTCAAAATACTCAGCCTCTCCTTTCAAAAATAAAGCTCAAAATAAGACGTATTTTATTAGAAGGCATAAATTCTGTTCCATTTTCCTTTTTCAAGCTTTAGACTAAAAGGTTCCTGATTTTCAATTATGAGATTTTCACTTTAGCTTTGTTTCATTTTCATTTTTCTTCTCATTTTCCTTTCAAATTTCACATTTCCATCTTTTCTTCTTGCACATTTTTTCAGCTTTTCTCACTATATTTTTTTTCACAATTACATCTTGTTAAACTTTGAGTTTCCAGCTTGGTGTCTTTTATGGAAAGAAATTGATATAAAAGATTTTGCAGGGCCAAATTCTTACCAGCTTCTATTTAATTTTGGTCGGTAATATCTTTTTTTTAATTCTTCTGACAAAATATTAAGGATGGAATCAGGAATTTCCGTGAGACTGAGACACATGAAGTTTCTGCTTAAATATTAATAAATCTGTGTGAATATAAGAATATAAATATAAATACTGAGGGGAGAGCAGCTGGAGCACAGGGTGGTGAGTTGAAGTATTTTGTTTTATTGCCTTTTTGCCTTTAGGGTTCTGTAATAAAATCATTAAAGTTTACCAGAAATTTGTAACTTCTATCACTTCTTAATATTATTCTGCCCTGAATAATATGAAAAAGCCTTTCCCTTATTTCCTGGGTAGGAGGGTGGGTTAGGAACTCTTCAGCACTGAATCCTAAATTAACTTTACTTCTAATTTTCACTTCTTTGGTCTCAACAGCCTTTTTTTGTGTGGCTGTTTTTCATGATTCAGTTATTTCTGTGAGCAGAGGCTTCATCCCATTAAACTCAGGTTTAATTCAGGCCGGTCCATCGCGTTGTGGAAACCCAGTTTGCTTCATTTCCTGGGATTTTAGAGGAGGAGACATTTCAATCTCAACATTTCACTCTTTCTCGAGCCCTCCAGTTCCCTTTCTGAAAGGACTAAATGGACTCCATTTGTTTTTTGTAAGGGGGAGATAAAAATACCCTAAACCACTTTTTTTTTTTTATTTTTTCATCACCAAAGCAGACCCAGTTGTGTCAGGGCTCAGCAGAACGTGGGGGCCCAGATCCCTTTTCCGCCCCGGCGTGGCGTGTGAGGAGTTTGTTGACGCGGAGACGTTTTAGGGGATGAGGTTGACTCAAAACCAGCTCAGTCAAGTATGATCTCAGTCCTAAAGTTCTTCTTGCCAGAGGCTTTTGGCCCAAAAATGTGAATTCCTTTCCCTCGCTGAGTTTAGGGCGGTGGAGCTCCACCAAAATTCCCAGCAGGTCGTGGTGGCCGTGAGGGGATCCCGTGAGAGGATCCCAAAGGGGTGTTTGGAAAGGACACCCGACTCCACATCCCTTTATCCTAAAGCAGATTTTATCAGATTACAAGTGAAACAGGAATTTTCTTATTCTGAGATTCAATCCGGGGTCTGATAACCAGGAAATATTCTGTATAATTCCCTTTTGGTGCTGAGTTTTATCATGCGTGAGGGGCATCATCTTCACTTTCCAAACTCTGAGGAGTAGAAAAATGCGATATAAAATCTATGGTTTTAATACATTTCTCTCAAATGTTTTGTGCAGAGTGTGCTTTTTATCAAATTTCCTGCTTAATCCTTAAATTTTGGTGACGCTCCCGTGCACTTTAACCTGCTGCTACTAGATTTTGCAAACATCAGAAGATTCTGGATCCACATAAAGCAAAGGGTTTGATTTTTGGTTCTCCCAGTCACACTTCAACCTCACAACAGAGATAGGAAATGAGTTTTCAGATCCTTTTTATCTTGAAATAGATGATACTGTTTCGTAAAATTAGCATCATCTGTACTCAGATAATAAGATGCCACTTCTGGTAATTCCTAAGAAAGTTTTGCCTCATGACATTTCATTTCCTTTGAAATATTTTCAAGGAAAATTCTGTTTTCCCTTGTCCCCCTTTTCTTTTATTCTCTGTCTTTACTGATGAATTCTGGTTTTGACCTTTGAGACTCTGGATGTCTCTGCCCTTAGAGCAGAAGGGGTGCAGATATTATTTAGCCTGTTTGGAGGTTTTCTTGTTTTATTTCTTAAAATTTATTTCTTAAATTGCCAGTTCAGTTAAAAACTCTGAAAATTGAATGTCTGTGTTGTGGTGCACAGACTGAAAGTTGATTTAACAACGTTTTTGGCATTGGTAGAACTCGGTGTATTAAAAGCACCACACTGGCAGGTAATAAACTGAGATTTTATTTAAAATAAGATTATTTTTAATTTTTATTTATATTAATTTATCACAAAATTACTTTCATTTCTTTTTGGTGTACAAGCAAACATACCTTTAACATATTTATTTGCATGTGTAACAGGTACTAAGTAAGTTCTGTATGTAAATACATATTTGCTCTTTGGAGGCTCCACATCCACTTTTATTTGCAGTGTCATGGAAACTCTGACAGTTCCTATTTACAGTGGTGGCATTAATATGGGTTTAATTTTATTTATTTGATCTTTCATCAGTTTTTAAGGGGTTGCTGGTGTTTGCAGGTGCATCACAAAAGCAGCATCCAACACAAGACAATTCCTTGAGTCTCGTGATGAGCCATCTCGTTGTCCCCCCTCAGGCTCTGCCCGTTTGTACCTTCTGGTTTAGTTTTATTTATTTGATTCTTTTAGCAGTTTTTAAGGAGTTGCTGGTGTTTGTAGATGTCTCGGAAAAGAAGGGCCCAACAAAAGACAATTCCTTGAGTCTCGTGATGAACCATCTCATTGTCCCCCCTCAGGCTCTGCCCATTTGTACCTTCTGGTTTAATTTTTTAAAATTTTTCATCAATTTTTAAGGGGTTGCTGGTGTTTGCAGATGTCTCAGAAAGGAAAGACCCAAGAGAAGTCAATTCTTTGAGTCTTGTGATGAACCATCTCATTGTCCCCCCTCAGGCTCTGCCCATTTGTACCTTCTGGTTTAATTTTTTTAAATTTTTCTTCAATTTTTAAGGGGTTGCTGGTGTTTGCAGATGTCTCAGAAAGGAAAGACCCAAGAGAAGTCAATTCTTTGAGTCTTGTGATGAACCATCTCATTGTCCCCCCTCAGGCTCTGCCTGTTTGTACCTTCTGGTTTAATTTTTATTAAATTTTTTATCAGTTTTTAAGGGGTTGCTGGTGTTTGCAGATGTCTCAGAAAGGAAAGACCCAAGATAAGTCAATTCTTTGAGTCTTGTGATGAACCATCTCATTGTCCCCCCTCAGGCTCTGCCTGTTTGTACCTTCTGGGTTTAATTTTTATTAAATTTTTTATCAGTTTTTAAGGGGTTGCTGGTGTTTGTAGGTGTCTCAGAAAGGAAGGACCCAAGACAAGACAGTTTTTAGAGTCTCGTGATGAACCATCTCGTTGTCCCCCCTCAGGGTTCTGGTGACGTCGCTGAGAATTTTAATGCATTTCAGTTCTCATTCGGCACGGCCTCTGTGCTCCTCACGGGAGGGCCTTTGGAAATGGGATTAACTTGCAGAGGAATGCATTAGCCACGCCGGCCTGAGAGATCGCTCCACGCTCCAAATCCTCCCAAGCACCCCCTCTCTCTTTTTATTGACAGCTCCCCATTGAGCGTGTTGGGGAGGTGGGTGCTCTGTATGATCCCAGGCCGGCCTCATATTCGCTTTCTGAAATTAATTCGACGCTGCTTTACATGTTAATCCGCAAGGGATTGATCTGGGGAAGGGTCAGAGCGGTGCAGCCTCAGAAAATGGAAGAAAAGCTCCACTTAAAACAGCTCATTTCGGTTCCCAGCGATGATGCCTTTCCTTTGTGGCACTTGGGCCAGCTGGAGGAGACTTGGGCATCTGACAGAATACATCAAATGGGGGCGTTTGATGGGATCTGCGAGGAAGTTCAGCTAATTAAATTTACCTTCGTTAACCAATTGCAGCTTGCAAATGGCACAGCTCTACTTTGGGAGGCTGCAGGATGACAAAAAACCCTCCAGGATGGCGACGTAATTTGATTTATTTTTTCTCTTATTCAGCTGTTTAATTGTAGAATTTTCAACATTGCTGAAAGAAAATTAATAAACATGGCAAAAAATGTTGTGGGCTTCACTAATCTTGGACCTTTATGGTTAAATCATATTATGATTTCATTTAGATCTCCACGAAAGAGCAGGGGACTTAAATAGTAAAATATTATAACAAGAGCAAGATGAGGGCATCTCATAAAAGAAAGCATTGCAAACACTGAGAAAGCAGCTGGCTGAAATGATTCTTTTAATTTGAAAACAAATGTCTGTGATGGTTTGGTAATAGCTTTTGGTATTTAACAACATGCTCTGTGTGATTTCTAAAAGTCAAGCACAAAAATGGATTGTTCTTTACTCTCTGGATTAGGTTTATTTATTCTACTTTATATTAAAATGCAAGAGAAGTTTAAATTCTTACCTACTTTTGACATGTAGATTCATTAACTCATCACAATTAAAAATAGCAGGAAATTAAACATTTTACAGGTTTTCACCTTTTCTGCTTGAACTTTCATGAACGATTTCACAAGAATAAAAAATTTGGACTCACATTTGGGTTGGGTTTCAAGAGTTCAAACTCTTTCAGGCAAAATTTGTCCCCCAAAGCCTATAAATACCTAAATTTGACTGTATTGCTCCCTGAAAGAGGAGGGAAGTCTTTTATGGAGTTCAGATGTGCTCAAGTTTTGCAGATTTTCCTTTCAGAAAACTTGATTTATGTGACTAGAAGGTTGTGATTCCAACTACACCATTTGTATAATTTGAAGATGTAGTTTGAGCTGCTGGGAGTGAATGCAGTGCTCAGGCTCAGGGCAAGAGGGAAGGGCCTCAGGCTGTGCCAGGGGAGACTCAGGTTGGAGCTGAGGAGGAATTTGTCCCTGGAAAGGGTGGGGAGTCCTTGGCAGGGGCTGCCCAGGGAGGTTTGGAGTGCCCATCCCTGCAGGTGTCCAGGGAAGGACTGGCCGTGTCACTCAGGGACAAGGTGGGGCTGGGGCACAGCTCGGAGTCCGTGATCCTGAAAGTCTTTTGTAACTGGAATGACTCTCTGATTCTGTGACTGAGCCTAAAGAAAACCAAGGTGTTGTGAAGATACATTAAGAACAGTATAGAAAAATAATTTGTCATATTGTTGTGGTTCTGAGCTGTGATTTGTCTGAGTGCTGTGCCCAGTTCTGGGCTCCCCAGTTTCAGAAGGATGTTGAGCTGCTGGAGAGGGTCCAGAGAAGGGCGACAAGNGAAGGTCGAATCCCCTGTTAGACCATCTGTTCTTGAACTTCTTAGTACTGGCCCCTTCCTGGGTGATGGCCACCAGCTCTTGACAATTTTAGGGTGGGAAGTGTCTGCTGTTGACTGTTGAGCAGCTTTTCTGAGCTCTTTATTCATTGTCTTTAGCTCTGTTTTTCTTTTGCAACTTAGTCTCTTTGGGAAAACATGATTGAATAAAACAATGAATATATTTCTAATAAATAATTTTATTTTTCATAAATAAGAAAAAGTGTTTGTTCTTAAAGCAGAGATTTATACACCAACACTGATCTTCAGAGATTAACCTGTGCTGTGATCCCCTGCAAGGCACCCACTGTTGATCAGAGTCTTCTCCAAGGTTGGGTCACTTTCTCTGACTCTTTTGAGGCAGTTTAGGAGTCAGAATTAAAAGAAGTGGCCTGTCCTTGGTGGGGAGGCCCTGGCACAGGGTGCCCAGAGAAGCTGTGGCTGCCCCTGGATCCCTGGAAGTGTCCCTGGCCAGGCTGGAGCCACCTGGGACAGTGGCAAGTGTCCCTGCCCATGGCAGGGGGTGGGAGTGAATGATCTTTAATCTCCCTTCCAGCCCAAACCATTCTGTGATTCTGTGACTGTCAGTGTGTGGAAAAAACCAGCTTCAACCAAGGGATGAAAGATCTGTAATGAGCTTTGTGTGCTTATAAAATACACCTTTTCCATTGACAGAGGGTATAACAATAAAATCACTGCACACATGAATTGATTGGAAGGAAATCCATCGAGGTTTGTTCTGTGGAAAGACACTGCCTTTGATGTACGAAGGAATTAAAATTTCTCCCTTCAGAAGAACTGAACCTTTCCCCAGTCAAAGCAAAACCTTCTCTTTTAATGGTGTTGCCACTATGGAACAAGCTTTTGTATGAAAATTTTCCCTCAGAGTTCCTTTTATTTTTTTATTCCCCACAATGTATCATCGAAGACAAAACATCTCCCTGGATTTTAGAGAGATAATTTTGGAAATATGGAAATACCCAGATGTCCACACTGAGTTTGCCACTGGCAGTTAAGAGTCGTTGATTTTGCGTTGGTTTTGTCGTCCATCCCTTCTGGTGGAAGTTCATTGATTAACTGAAGCTGTAAATATTATTTAATGTGACATTTTGACTATGAAAAACATGTGCCACTACAATATGATGCTTTAACACCTGCCGTGATGTGGAGTGCCACGGTTTCATCTGGAATACTTTATGGAACAAAAGGCATTTTCAGTCCCCTCCTTGAGCCCTGGGCTGTTCTTACTTGTTCTGCCAGAGGCTGAATTTTCCCTGTTACAACTCCCTGCCTCTTATATTTGTTCAGAAATCTTTTTTTAAGTCTATTCTTTCTTTTAACACTCCCAGGTTGGGGAATATACCTTTTTTTAGCCTGGATCCAGATGTTTCCCATTGCAATGACTGGTCGTGTAGGGAAACATGGATTGCCTTCTTCCCCAAACTAACAAATGGCTTAAGGAGATCTTTGAGCGCTTTCCCATTGGAGATTTGGGGAAAAAGGTGACACATAATTATGCTCCTGAAAGCCTGAGGTTCAGGATGCAGCTTTTTGCCCTCGTCTAGAAAAGGTGGAGAGATCATTCCAAAGAACAGGAGTCGTAATGAATGGGAAACATTTCCTGAGGAGATGGTGGAAAGTGGGAAGGGTGTGAGTGGAAGTAACTTGTTTAAAGGTGATTTCTGTGCAATCTCAAACTCAAGACTTCAGTAATAATCACTATATCCTGAAAGCTGTAGAGGTTTGTGGGGAAATCAAGGTAAAAAGTTCCCATGCTTGGGTTGGGATGTGAATATGAGAGAGAGCAGCTACTCAATCCAGTGGAAAACCTTGTACTGAGAGACGAATGTTGTGATTAATCTGGATGCTCTCAGCGTGGTCACACCTGAGGGAGACATCCCCAGGCTTAGTTTAGATTCTTTTCATAGTTGAGTGGGGTTTTTTTGAATTATAAATCATCTCAGAAGGAGAAAATCAGCTAATAATTGAGCATGTATATTGCAAACTTTTGAGTCCCAGTTTATATTTCATGTACGTTTGTTTCTGGCGGTGTTTGCCCTGCCAGTGAAACACGTGTAAAGATCTCTTCCCTCAGGCACTTTATGGAAACATTTCCTCACTGTTCCTATTATATTCTCACTTCTTTTCAAAGACTTTTCTACCTTGAAATTAAAGCTTCATTCGAGATGTAACCAAGGGTGAGGGGAAGAGAAGCACAAGGACTGAATTGTTTTAAAATGCATTTAACTGAGGGAAATGATTGTTACCATCCATCAGAGCTTTTTGCACATTCTTTTGCCGTATCTGATGGATAGTGTCTGGCCCAGAAGGGTGCACTCAAGCACTTTGCATAGGTAATTATTTCTGTGTGTCATTATTTCAAATTGCTGCTTAATTAGAAATTAAGGAATGGGGAAGTGATTGTTCCTCTGTGCTCAGCACCTCCAGGGCTGTGTCCAGCTCTGGAAATGATGGAAGAGAGACACGGAGGGGCTGGAGCGTGTCCAGGGAAGGGAAGGGAGCTGGGAAGGGGCTGAGGGAGGTGGGGAGGCTCAGCCTGGAGAAAAGGAGGCTCAGGGGGCACCTGGAATTCTCTCCAGAAAGGAGATTGGAGCCGAGGGGGGTCGGGCTCTGCTCCCAGGGAACAAGGGACAGGAGGAGAGGGAAGGACCTCAGGCTGTGCCAGGGGAGGCTCAGGTTGGAGCTGAGGAGGAATTTGTCCCTGGAAAGGGTGGGGAGGCCTTGGCAGGGGCTGCCCAGAGAGGTTTGGAGTGCCCATCCCTGCAGGTGTCCAGGGAAGGACTGGCCGTGTCCCTCAGGGACAAGGTGGGGATGGGGCACAGCTCGGACTCTTGATCCTGGAGCTCTTTTCCAACCTCAGTGATTCCATAACAGGCAACACCCACATGGATATTTTAAAATGCTGGCAATTATTCTATGGTGTCCATAAGCTTCAGTTCCTTACAAGCAAGGCTGGCACATGCTGCCATTGCTCTTGGAATGTGTTTGATGCCAAGGCTCCAGGGAGCACCTCCTCAGGTGGACAAAGTCACGGTCACCTGCAGGAATGGCGGCAGAGGGGCCAGGAATTTGTCAGCCAGTGCTGATCTCTGCACTGTTAACTGGGAATGAGGGTGGGTTGTGTTTTATTGGTGTGTTCTATAGGGTAACCTGTGCTGTCTACCCATGTGGAACATCACAGAATATTCTGAGTTGGAAGAGACCCACAAGGATCATCGAGTCCAACTCTTAACACTGTCTCCCTGGTGGGAATCGGACCCAGGTCTCCCACACACCAGGTGGGGACACTTACCACTGCACTAAAGTGGATTGCTTTTGAAGAATTAACCAGTGTTGCAAACTCCCTTGGGACATCTGCTGGACAAGAAATGTGGAATCCCAGGAGTCTCCAGAAACAGGCACTAAGTAATATGAAGTTTCTGGCAGTGTGCCAAGGCTCCCCGTGAGAGACATGCTTTGGGGATTTGCCAGTAGTTTGGCTACACCTCACGAAAAAAAGGAGTAAGGGAGAAAAGGAGAGGAAGCCGAATGCTCAGTCTCAGCAGGCAGTTGCTCCTCTCATCCCACTGCTGGGGTGTGAAGAAGGAACACACTCAGGGGACCTGCTGGTTCTGTGAGTCTCTGAATTAAAAGTGAAGGCAGAAAGACTGTGACCCCCTCAGACCAATCAATCCAGCAGGGATTTGCAAGCAGGATAGAAGGATTTCATACACAGACCTCCTTTGAGGACAGCTGGGTCACTTGCTGTTTCCCCCTTCTGGGAAGCTGACGCTTATTGCTTTAGGGGGGACAAGGAGGGCAAAGCTCAGCATGTCAGATGCATCATGCATGCCACTTGGAGACCATGGTAAAGCTCATTCTTCTCTTGGCATATGTAGTTTACACCATCCCTTTCTCCTCATGCCTTTACTGCATCCTAAAAGGGACATCAATTGACAAGTTCAACCGTTGGAGGCCTTACTTGATCACCTCCTGAGGAATTCTGATGTTCACAAAGAAAACCTCTATCCTTTCTAGTCAACTGCACAAGCTAAAAGATCTATTTTCAGCAGTGTCCCCACTTTAGTAGAGCTACACCTCCACTCCCATATGAGCCTCAGTTTTCAGCCACTTGGGTCATCTCCTCCTTTTCCTCTCACAAGTAACAGCAAGCCTGCAGTAGAGAGGCTGGCTGTTCCTTCTTATGAGCTTCTCTAGTTAGGAAGAGCTGCTAGTATTTGTGATCCCTTTGGAATATTAAGAAGCTGCACTTCTGAACACATGCTAAAGGCTTAGAAACAAAACATCAAATCCATTTCAACAACCTGCTTTTTTCACAAAACGTCTTCCACCTCCACCTTTTGTTGGGAAACTTTCTTTTCGTAGCCCGATAACGGAGTAATATTTATTGATTCCTGAGAGCTCTGAGAACAAAATTATATTTTTAGCTCGCCTAATAAAATATTTCTTACAGAATTACTCCCTAATAATTCTGATTCTCACTTCTCTCCTGTGGTTTTCGTTCTCTCCTCCCGGCTCCCAGCTGCATTATCTCCCCCCAGCACACAGAATTAAGTCGATGTAAAAGTATACTCTGCTTTTTCAAGAGAGGTCACGACTGGCCTTCCCTCCGCAGCGTTCTTATTACGCTTCATTTCTGTGGTTGGAGGGTTGGGCAGAACCAGCTGGGCCCCCTGTCTGTGCTCATCAAGAGTTAATTTCTGCAGGAGGTGCTGCCGGCATGAACAAGTGCAGAAGGTTCTCTGGTGGTCCTGCCAAACAACGAGAGCCCTTAATTAGCAGCAAGGTTCAATCAGGCTCCTTAACGCGCCGCGGAGCCGCCGAGGTCATGTTCCTTCCTGAGCAGCCCCCAAGAACCCACCCCAAACCTCGGGGACTTCGCAAAACGGCCCTGGTTTCTGGAGGCGAGGAAGGCAAGGCATGGGCCTGAGAGCTGCCAGGGAAGCGAAATCGGAGTTTTTAGTTATTTTTTTGAAGGGAATCGGGGTTTGTGATCTGTGTTTTTTGAGGGGAAAATATTTGTGTGTCGTTGTGTTGAAGGATATGAAAATTCAGGGGGTTTTCAGGGGGTTGAGTCCGGTCTGGGACGGGTTACCTTGGGCTTTAATTCAAAATTAAATGAAATTGGAGGATGAACAGAAGAGTTTTTGGGGGGAAGGAAAGAGGTGGGAGAAATTTGGCCCAAGGAGGTTTCTCCTACTGAAGATGTGGAGATGAGGCAGAGTTTGGTGTGTGCATCACTTTTATGGTCTTTTGTCATCTGAAAACAGGACCATTAATGTCACTAAAAGCAGGAATTACTTCATATAGGAAATGGTTATTATAAATGTTACTACATATGAAAATTAATATGTGCATAAATGGGACCTTTCTTTTTGAACTTTGGAGGTAGGATTGAATCCAGGACATTTTTCTATTTATTTCGTCACAGGAGTTTTCTTTTTTCTTTTTTCTGATTTGTGAGATTAAGTAGATAAGTGGCCAGGGACACATTACTCAGGATTTTAACGCAGTTTGTGCCCTTTAAATTGCCATTTTTTCCTAATATTACATCTTTATAACACCAGATTCTGAAAGATGAGGATCTGAGAGATCTAGGTGGGGCTGAAAATGAATAATTTCACTGCTGAAATTTAATATTTAAATCGAATTAAATCTTTAAGTCAGTGCATTTACAGGAGTCTCACAATAATAATGTGCATTTTTTTCTCTCTTTTCCTGTCACTGTAAGCCAGGAGGGTGAAATCAGGATAACAGTTCCTCGTGAAATCCAGGATTTGAGGTGTCAAACCCAAAAGCTGAAGTCTAGATGCAGTGGAAGGTGGCAATAAAGGGAGTTTATCATTTCCTGAGGCATTGTGGTTTTCTTAATTATGGTAATTATGGTTCTATGGGTCAACTTCTTACCAAAAAAATAAGAAAGGAGAAGGAAAAGGAGAATTTCTGAAGTGGAAATCAGGTGGAAAATCTTTTCCAAATTCCTTGTTGTGAAGAGCGAGGTAATGTTGTGTTTCCCTGATTTTTAAAAATTAAGGTGCTGAATGTGCAAATTTCTCAGTTTATTTAATTTTATTTAATTTTAATAATAATAATAATTTAATTTTATTTGTTTAAGGTGTCTAAAATGAAGGAAAGAAGCAGAGCCAGGGAAAGGTTCAGGGTGGAACATGCCCATTACTCTCATTAAATACAACCCCACTCCAGTCTTAGACTGGCACAGAGTAACTGCACAGTTGGCATTTAGCCAGGAGCCTGGTGTAACTGTCCTGGAAAACCATCAATCCATTATTTCATGGAATAAAAATAGAATCATCTCTCTATTTCGATGCACTAATGACTTCAGAGGGTCTTTGCACCGTGTCGTGCCCACGACTCACAACTAATTAAGACTTCACGACCTGAAAGCATCTCAGTTCTGCACTGATGAACCTCTGTGATTTCCCAGGCTGCAGAGAGATTTAAGCATTTTTTTTTTAGCACATGTTTTTTTATCAGTATTTTGGGGCCGGGGTTTTGCGTCTCGGAATGCACTTGAAATGTCTTGGGTGGCTGCAGATGGACTCGGTCTCGTTTGTGTCATCCCAAGCAGAAGAAGTCAAAGTAATTCTTTTGAACTTGATTTGATGAGCATCATATTTTAAAAAAAAAGGAAAAAGTTGGCATGAAAGTTTTCTCTTTCAGTTGTTCAGCTTGAAGACAATGACTGAACATTTGATTTGCCCACATGCATTTAAAGGCAGGAAGGCACAACAAAGCCAATCATTTCTTTCGTGCTTCTCTGTCATTTAATGGATATTTTTGCTTAAATCCTGGATCTCTGCTGCTGGGATATGAGATCTGGAGGTTGTGTAAATGCCCTGTCCAGCAGCCCCATTCTAAAATTCCCAGTTTCCTTACCTTGGACTGTGGGACTCAACAAATTCCACCGTTTTATGCCACTGTTGCACGGCCAGTGAAATGTTGATTGGCCTCGACATCCAGTGGATGGACGGAAAATGAAAGTCCTGGTGCCACAGGCCTAGAACAAGGTGCTGTCATTTGTGGGAGCCCTGAGGTTGTTCCAGCAGCGATTCCAGGAGATGAGTTTGTGGTTGGAATCACTGTCGGACCCTCGTGCTGCTCCGAGGTTGAGTTCGTGCAGCCGTGTCGGATTTCTGGCACTTGGTGCCTGTGGTCGGGGCAGAATGAGGGGTTTTACCTCAAACCTCTTCGTACAATCATTTTGCAGCCATTTGCACATCCAGTGGTTGATTTGTTTCTCTAGCACTGGAATTCTTTCTCCCTCAGCCCTGGAGGGTGGGACAGTCGTGGTTGTTACAACCCAATCTTAGGTCATTGTGCAGTTTTCTCTGATTTTGGAAATGTGTGTTACTGCTCTGTGTGACTTGTGGGATTAGGAACAATAATTCCAGTGGGTAAAGGGGTTCCATAAAGCTGGAAGGAGACTGTTTACAAGGGCCTGGAGTGACAGGGTGAGGAGGAATGGCTTCAAACTGATGGAGAGTAGGGTTAGATGGGATACTGGGAAGGAATCCTTTCCTGTGAGGGTGGGGAGGGCCTGGTACAGGTTGCCCAGAGAAGCTGTGGCTGCCCCTGGATCCCTGTCCAAGGCCAGGCTGGAGTCACCTGGGGTAGTGGCAGGTGTCCCTGCCCATGGCAGGGAGTTGGAACAAGCTGATCTTTAGTGTCCTTTCCAAACCAAACCAGTCCATGATATTTTTTTGTGCTTTTATAGCATCATCCCTCTGTGGATTTGGAGGTGCTTTGCCAATAGTTATCACTGAACCTTCCAAGATCTCTTAGAAACACTGCAGATAAATAGTAATGAAGAGTCATTTTCTCATGCCAACAGGGGGAAACAGAACATGATGATTTTGCCTGGGGTCCTACAAGGATGAAAAATTGTGCGTGGGAAGATCCCACACTGTGTAAGGGTTTTTTATCTAATAAAAGTGGATTAAAAGCACAGGTTTAACAATTCCTTTCATGCACTCTTGGATCATGGAGTCAGTTTGCATTCCAAGGGACCTTAAAGATCATTCAGTTCCCACCTCTGCCACAGGCAGGGCCACCTTCCACTATCCCAGGTTGCTCCAAGCCCTGTCCAAGCCTTGAACACTTTTAGGGATGAGGGAGATTCAAAACTACTAAAACAGGGGGGGCATTGATCCAAATTGGAACGTTACTCCACCATGAGCAACATAAAGTTTCTCTAATCAAGTGTGAACTGATACTCATAGTTTGTTTCTATTTCTTTTCTCTAATCAAAATAATAATTATAAATATATATATATATGTAATTTTCTCATAGTTATTCAGGTTTCTATTTCTTTTCTGTAATCAAAATAATGATTTTATATATCTATAATTTTCTCAGTTTATGTCAGTGGTGTCTAACGTGAACTCTGCCATTCCCGAGCCATCCTGGTGTGACATCCCCACCCCTAACCCCACGACACAGGAATGCTCCTCTTCCTGCAGGAGGGCTCAGGGAGTGACTTAATTTTGCTGCAAATGTTTATTTCAGTAGGTAGAACGAGTTAATTTTTGTGTGTTTAGTATTACAAGCACCATTTGGATTTGGACTCTCAGTGGCTGTTCTACTTGGAGAGAACTGCTGGAGTTACGGCGAGTTTTGCTTAAGGGATGAAGAAATAAAACATTTTTCTGCTGTCACATTTTATATTTTATGATCTCCTTTTCCATGTTTTCTTTTTGGAAGTATCCTAAAAGCTAATGAAGACAAGGAAATTCAATTACAGGAACTCTTCAATAACAGAATTAAATCTTCATGTCAGAGCAGAGATGGAGTGTGATAAAGAATCCAAGATGGATTTTCTGTGAAGGTCCAAGAAATTTTTTTGACAGTAGGGTTTAAAAATAGCACTTAAAATTGAGGACTTGACAATGTGTTTTCATGAGTTTGGAAGCCACTTGGCTTTATCTGATACTGGAATATAAGAAGTTGGAATATTATATGTGTGTGTAAAGTTGGAATAATAATATTCTATATAAATTGGAATGTTACATTGGAATATAAATTTTATCAGTTGAAATGTGTAATTTAGAGAAGACTTTTTAATACTAAAAAAGTTCTGCTGTTTCTTTTACAACTGAACAGTCAAGTTCATAATTTATTTAAAAATAAAACCCCACTAATAAGTAATAAACAAATGTAACATGGCAATAGCCAACCAGTCAGTGAAGGTTTTATTTGATTAAAAAAATCACCTTTTCATCTTTTGTCCTGTTAAACCCCTGAGAATTTCCAGGCAGTAAATATGTGCCAGGGTGAGGGTTACGCTCCCCTCACTGCCTGTGGCTTGTGCCACTTGAGAATTCCCACTGGAGAATTCCCATCTCCCCTGAGGGTTGTCAGAGGTCTGATTTTGGGATGATTTGGGAATGAATGTGCCCTTTCTTGCTCCGTGAGAGTATCTGATGTGTGAAGTGCTCCGACCTGAGCCCTGGGTGGATCAGCAAAGCTGAGCCTCCGCTCCTGCTCCAATGTGGAACTGTGGAATTGTTGGGACACCTCTGCAACCCAATCCCTGACACAGAGCAGCCCCCAGCCATGGGAAATACCCCCAGAATTCCAGAAAAACTGTGTGTTTGGGATCCCAACATGTGCACGAGAACCTGGGTATTATGGGATGGTAAATTCATTTGCTGGTCTCAAAAGTCAGTTCAGTGTCCGGAGAGGGGAGCAGGGCTGGGGCAGGGTTTGGGAAACATCCAGTGAGGAGCAGCTGAGGGAGCTGGGGGGGTTTGTCTGGAGCAGAGGAGGCTCAAGGGGCACCTTATTGCTCTCCCCAACTCCCTGACAGGAGGGGGCAGTGAGGGGGGGTCGGGCTCTGCTCCCATGGCCCAAGGGAAAGGAGGAGAGGGAATGGCCTGAAACTGCCCCAGGGCAGGGTCAGGTTGGAGATGAGGAACAATTTTTCCCTGCAGGAGTGGTCAGGGATTGGAATCAGTGTCCCAGGGAGGTGGTGGAGTGGCAGTGTCTGGGAGTGTCCCAGAGGGGTCTGGATGTGGCCCTTGGGGACATGGGTTAGGGGTGACTTTGGTGGTGCTGGTGAGGGTGGCACCGGAGGATCCTGAAGGTGCAGGAATCAACTGATGATCCTGTGACTCTGCCAGTACCAGTGGGAATTTTGTCTGCAGGAGAGAATCATTTCCCTGTGGTGGATGGACTGAGGGGATAAAAGATGTGCCGCTGCTGTTTGTGTTTTACCTGCACTTGGCCTTATCAGGCTGCATCACGGAAATTCCAGTGCCATTTAAATTCCTTTTGTTGAATCGTTTGAGCCACCTCAGTGATGGAATGATAGTGAAAAAGGTCTCAAAAGTGAGGACAAGGAGCTTAGATTTGCTGCCATGGAGAAGTTACCCCATGAAAGAGAACAAGGGTGATAGGAAAATGAATTTTACAGGTTTATTCTGGATGGAGAGGAATGGAGTGTTCTGTTCTGTCTGATGCCCATGATTGAAAAGTCAAAATATTTTATGGAGTACTTGTTGAGAAAGACCTGAAAGGAAAAGTATTTCCTCCCCATATTCCTTCTCAGTTCTATTCTAAATCTGCTGTGCAAGGTGGAGCAGACAGGCAGCTGCAAACACTTGACATTTACAACTGCAACTTTATTAATTCTGTGAAGACTTTCTTGTTAAAATTCTGTGAGTGCAGAAAGGGAAAGATGATCATTTTTTCTGCAGTGATCTCTCTCCTTTTAGGTGTTTTAACTCCTTGGTGTCCCAGCTGAAGTGTTTAAAGGCCATTCTTTCAACCTAGGACCCACATCATCCAACTCTTAAAGTGAGTTATGACCTCTTGGATCTTCTTTGATCCAAAATCCAGACTAAGAGTTGCCTGTTGCATTAGACCTTCTTGGGAAATAAGTCTGACTTTCCCCAAATCCCAAATGTTGTTTTGGCCAAGCTTGTCTCCTCAGCCTTTCCTACACCTAAACATGATTTGGAGTGATGGACAGTTAGAATTTGACATATTTGTCAGTATTTCCTGGTGATGCAGGAATCAAAGGCAATTCTCTTTGGTGATATTTGGTGTATTCAGGCTCTGTCCTGCACTCTGTGCAAATGTCAGTGGTCATTGTGCAGAAAAGGGGCAAAATCCCCAAATCCAGCACAGACATTCCTGGGGTTTCTTGGTCTTCAGCAACTGTTGCTCAAGCTGCAGGTGTGATCTGGGTGTGACTTGGGGGGGTTGTTGTTCCATCCCACCCTCAGCTCTGCACTTTAAGGGTTTAACTGAGGATTTGGGGTGACCTCAGTGTGGCCTTCCAGGAGCTGAAGGAGCCCCAGGAAAGATGGAGAGAGACTTGAGAGAAGGGATGGAGGGACAGGACACAGGGAATGGCTTCCAAGTGACAGGGTTAGATGGGATACTGAGAGGAAATCCTTCCCTGGGAGGGTGGGGAGGGGCTGGGATGGAATTCCCAGAGAAGCTGTGGCTGCCCCTGGATCCCTGGCAGTGTCCAAGGCCAGGCTGGAGCCACCTGGGACAGTGGGAGGTGTCCCTGCCCATGGCAGGGGGTGGCACTGAGGGATCTTTAAGGTGCCTCCCAACCCATCCCATCCCATGACTCTGTGGTTGCCCATCCACCACCTCTCATGGTAAGAGACATTCATACTCATTTTATTCTTTCAAACTGGGCAATTCCCAACTTGTGAGACGTAGGGAGTTCCTGCTTTTCTTCCATGTGAAGAATTTGAAGTAACAAAGTTCCATGGGCACCTTTGGGTTTTCTCCTGCCCATCGTGACAAAGGGAATCCAATGTTGGGGAAGTTCGAGTCTCCAGCTACATTTTGTGTTGAGTCTGTGGTTAAAATCCCCATCGTGATGACTGTTTCTGGAGTCTGCAGAGGATGCCGTGGCCAGCAGAAAGTAACTTCCTTATTTTGAAATCCATTCTTAATCACCCATGAAATGAACTATTGGAGTCTGCCTTCAAGTTGGCACGGTCCCTCAGTGAGGGTTTTAAAAATATTTAGCAACATATTTGGAAACAGAACTTTTCTGTTCTTTATTTATGTGCTTTTGAATGTTGGCTCTCGCAGGAGAAAAGTGCCGTGGGGTTTAATGCTGGATTTAGAAATGTTGTGGTGGCTGTTGGCACCGGGAGGGAGAAGAGGAGACTCTGGTACTTGCTGAGAGCAATTTTTTGTGTTTTAATTATCAGACACACGAACGTGGAGCCGGCTGAGCTCAGCTATTGTGTTTATTGCCTTTGTTAATTCGCCATCAAAAAAAAAGAGCAGTAATTTTTTTGTGGGTTGCTCTCTCCGACTTGATCTGCAACTTGAAATCAGAAGGAAAGCTGGAGGATCATCTTTCTTCACTCAGAGAACGAGAGCAGGGAAATTGTATTTAGGGATGTTGAGGTGTAATGTGCATTTAAGTTATTTAAAGGAAAAATTAAGTTGGTTCAGACTGATTAATTCCCCCTCTTAGCAGTGAATTTCTGAATTTGGTTTTTTTTTATTATGTCTATGGTAAACATCCAATCAGGTCTAATAATACCTTTAAAAAATAATATTCTAAGCTTTACTTGATAAAGAATTTCCAGGGACAGCTACGACTTCAGAGCTCATTTACCATTTTCTAAGAATTTACTTTAAAAATGGCTCTCCCTGAAACACTTCGAAACAAAAAAAGACAATTTTCCCCCAAGTTTGCATTAAATTTATCCCTGTGCATTAATCTCTTCCATTATATATTTCCATTAGGATTTACATTTTACACTGAGAAATTTCTTTTTTTTTGTTTGTTTGCTTTTATTTTCCCTAATTTACCATGGAAACCTTTGTGAAGGCTCTGGAAAGGCTCACACAGGTTTAATTTTCATCCTCACTTTAATTTACAGTGTCTTTTGTCTGACATCGACCCTGTTTGAGTGGCTGTTTGGGTGAAACATGGCAACTCTTTAACACCCTCTCTGATTTAAGACAGAAAATAAAGAGCTGTCTTAGTAAACTGCAGAGAAATTTTCGTAAGGAAAATGTAAATTATCCCGACTAGAAATTGGCCAGAATGTCGCTTTAAAATCATCGTTTGTGCAGAAACTTCTCCGTTTGCTTTTTTATCTCAGGCAGGACTGCAAGAAATATTGTGTAAATCCACAGTGGCAACGGATTATTTTTGAGATCCTGATGGTTACGATGCCTCACAGTGTAAATTAGTGAATTGAGTTAAAATAGATTTGTCACTTTACTGAAAATGCTCTTGTTTCTTGTGAGAAGAGATGAGATGGAGATGGAGGTTTGTGTTCTCCATCGGACAAAGCTGGGCTGATACTCCAGACTGGAGAAGCTCCTGATGTGTCTCCCATAAACCAATATAAACTTGATGCAGTTCAGACTGAATCGAGGTTATTTCAAGCTCTTTGTTTTTCAAAGGTGAGCCTCGAGAGGTTTCGCTTGGAAGGTGAACGTTCCCTTAGTTTCAAACCCTGGGGCAGGTCCCTCACACCGGACCCGTCTCCTGCCCTCACGGGACACCCGGCTCAGCCCCCGCCGTGTGCTTCCCTCCCCTCCAAAAAAAGTAATCAAAAATAACATCAAAATAAAGCTAGAACAAATTATTATTGTTTTTATTTAAGAGGCATTGCTGTGCTTGGCCAGTGGAAATGTAGAATGGGGATAAAGGGTGACCTGTCCTCGAAGTCGCCTTTCTCTCAGGCTGTGCCAACCTGTGCCCTGTGTGCCAGGAGCAGGGCAGGGATCGAGCTGGGCCAGGGCAGGGTTGGGTTGGAGCTGCGGAAAAGGTTCTTCCCCCAGAGGGTGGTCGGGCACTGCCCAGGCTCCCCAGGGAATGGGCACGGAGCTCCAGGAGCCTTTGGACAGGCTGGGATTGCTGGGGGGGCCTGGGCTGGGACTGGGGTGGGACTGGATCATCCTTGGGGGTCCCTCCAACTCGGGACATTCCATGATTCTCTGTGTCTTTGTCAACGTCTATCAGTGACACCCAGTGGCACCCAGGGCACCCTGAGGACGTTGGGAACCTCCTGAGGTTCCCCAGGCCCAGGTGCTGCTCCTGGGTCAGGGCAGTCCCAGAATTGTCAGGCCTGGAAGAGACCGTGAGGAACATCCCGTCCCACCGTCACCCCAACCCCACCCAATCCACGTCCCCAGGGGCCGC
This sequence comes from Pitta sordida, assembly GCA_013390025.1. Taxonomy (NCBI): domain Eukaryota; kingdom Metazoa; phylum Chordata; class Aves; order Passeriformes; family Pittidae; genus Pitta; species Pitta sordida. The sequence continues at coordinate 461,424 of WEKX01021467.1, forward strand.
CTGCAGAACCCTCTGGAGCTGTCCCAGAGACGCTGACTCCACCGTGGGCTTGGGCAGCTTATTCCAAAGGCTGGTCCTGAAAAACTCCTGCAGGGAAAGCTGCTTTCCCTCATCTCTCCCTTGAACCTGCCCCAGGGCTGGAGCTCACCTGAGGGGCAGAGGGGCCGAATGCCCTGCTCCCCTGTGCCCACACCAGGGCATCAGCTTAACCTTGGCTCTGGACTTCTATTTCTTACCTGTTCCCATTAGCCCTGTGTTCATTTTTGGGTAACCCTTCAGGTGGCTTTTTCAAGTGAAGAAAGACCGTGAATTGAAAAGGTTACAAGAAGCGGGGTGGGGGTGGGGGTGGGGAAATGAAATAAATTATTCAAAGCAGTACAAGTTCTTGCTTTTCAAATTAAAAATCGAAACAACTTCAGACTCCTAAACTCTCCTCACATGTCCCTTGGAAACTCCCTCCTTTACTGTAACTTTGTGGTCTTGATGATATTCACAGGGAAGCTGATTTACTGAATAAAGAAGTTCTTTAAGTTTGCAGTTTTGGAACATTACCAGTGTGTCTGAACCCAGGTTTCAAATTTTACTGGCATTTTGTTGGCAAACTCATTTTTTGGAGTCCTTTCTTATTTGGGGATGTTTCCTGACACCTTTGGCTGTATGGTACTGTGTTTTAAAATCCTCTTTTTCTTTCGCCCCCCCCCCAAAAAAAGGGAAAAGCTTATAAACAGGCACAAAGGACTAATTATAAACTATCTGATAGAAAAATAGAGAGACAAGAAAATTACCAGCTGAAAAATGCAGTGAACAGGAAAAAACGAGGGTTTCATGGCAGAATCCTGCCGTGCCTGTGCAGAAGGCTTGATTCTTAAAGCAAGTCCACAAGCAAAGAGGGGACTATTCCCAGGACAAAATATTGTCATTTAAATCCAGCCCAAGTGCCTGGGTGGTAAGAAAAAGGTGGTTTAATCTTCCTTCCCATCCACTGGCATCTTTTGCTGCTGCTCCCCTTCTGCCAACTGCAGGGTTCATTTATGGCGAGCCAGATCAGAGTGTTGATCCAGCTGAAAAATAACCCCCAAGACTCTGCCCTCCTCTTCCTACATCCTGCAGTTTCCCTGAAACTAAATTATTATTCTCAGAGCTTTAACCTTTTATAAGTTGTTAATGGATATCACTCATGGCATCAATAGATTGTTCCTCGCTGAAAATGTCACGTCTGGTACAGGACAATCTTCTTTTTGTACTGTTTCATAAAGGAAGGTACAAGAAACCAGCTGTCCAAGGTTCCAGTGCCTTTTTATTTTAGTTTCCCCCCATGGCTGGAACATTGTAATCCCTTAATGCTTTTCCTCACCGGTGCAGGACTTTGGTGTATCCAAGGAGTTCAAGGGGAATTTGACACTAAATGGCCCTTTCTGTGCTGACATTGCTATGGGGAAACCCACCAGAAAGTGAAAGGAGCTCTGAATTCTTGCAATAGAACAGAAGAGTGCATTCATGGAACGGTGTGTTCTGGCAAATATTTTTGCCTGCTGGATACAGGCACAGTTTTAAGTCTGGAACGGTGAGATTCCTCTCACAGAAATGAGGCTCGGTAGGATTAACAGTTGAGGTGTTCTCCTTGTCTCACCTGTGGGGGTCAGGCCTTTGAGAGCCTGCAGGTTGCACCTGGTCGTGTATAAAATGCTTCATGGGAAGTGGAAGGCGAATTTGAATATTTAGGCTAGTAAGAGAGTGTGAAAATGACTTGAGGCTCCTGGTTGGGATATGAGATCCCAGTGAACAGCCTTGGGGCTAAATTACTGTTTTAGTAATTAATGGCTGGTTCTGACGGATTTCAACCAAACCTAAATCACTGCTGCCAACCTAAATGACAGAATTCAACCACTCCTCAGTGACAGAGATACCAAATTTCTGTGCTTTTCCTGGAGTCAAAGTATCACTCAGGGTGGAAGGGATCCCTGGAGGTCTCTAGATCAACCTCCTTGTTCTAAGCAGGGTTGACAATGAATTCCAACCAGGTTACTCAGGGCTTTTTCCAGCCAGGTCTTGAAAAACTCCAAGAACAGAAATACTCCACTGCCTTTCTGGGCACCCTCTGAGTTACCCTCATGGTTGAGTGTTATTCTCAAACTTGAGTGAGGTTTGTACCATTTCCTCCTGGATTTCCTCCTTTCCTATATCTATTGGTAAAAATATTGAGAGAGAAGAGAAGTCTCAGGATAAACCCCCGAGGGATTGTGCAGTTGTATCCAGCCTAGAGGTGGAATACAAACCATGACTTTTCAATTCCAGAATCCAGACACTTTCGCTCACCCAGTGCATCCATCCAGACCACTTGGCTCCAAGGGTGCCATGAAAGAGCATCTTAAAGGTGTTTCCCCTTCTCTGCTCATCTGGGACATCCTTGATCTCCATGACCACGATGGTGGAAGACCTTGGTGTGCCCTCTTAAGGCGCTCTCAGATCCATCCCATCTGCTCTCACTGACTTGGATGAGCCCAGATCTCCGTTAAAAAGAGATTTATGAGATTTGTGTTGGTGTTTCCTCTTCTCCCTGACCTCTGTCTGTACATGTAAAACCTGGAGGACTTTGTGTGTGTCTGCCGTGCTTTAGGCTCAGTCAGCTGTTGAGTTTTCCTTGTTCTTACCATGTACCTGTATAAGTTCTGGTTGCCACACCCCATAAACCATTTGAGGGTGAGATTTTCAGGCCAGGAACATGAAGGGAAGGGAGAAATGTGGTCATAAGTTCCCCTCTCGTGCCCAGGTATTTTAACATCTGGGATGCAATGCTGCCTCTGCAGCTATAACACAGCAGGGTGGATTAATGAGAGTTTCAACCTTAAACCTACAACATCCATTAAATTTATACTTATCAGGCCTTTTACATTCAAACATAGTTTTTTGTGGTTTCAATTCCCATTTTACGTTCATGTAGGATGAAAATTCATTGTGTTGGCTGGAATTTCCATAAAACAATTAAATATTTTTTATTACTCTTGACAGCCTTCTCGACACGCACTACAGGGCGAGGATGAGACTATTTATATAAAAAAATTAAGATCTCTCTCAGTATTTCAGCTGGTTTAATATTCCTGAGTAGCAGAAGTGCCTTGCTCACATTTTAGAAAAATACCACAAAAATGTTCAAAGCCAAAAAGAAGAATTCACACAAAATTCCAGTATCATCATCTGATATTCTTCCTGATGGGTAAATTTGCCTTCAGACATTTCATGTTTCCCTACTCTTGTATCTCAATGCGGTCATTTGACTTAATATGTAGAACAGGCTAAAGAGCACAAAAATAAAAGACCAGAGAATTTCTTGAAGGAAAAAATTTGGGGTGGGGAGGGGGGAAATGTGGTGAGCGCTGTGATCAAGTCACTTCAGGAGAATTAAACTGGTGAAGCTGCAACTGATTAAGTTGAAAGAAAAGAAGGGAAGTCAATATGTAAAAAAGTGCACGTACAGTTAATCTTTCTGGTAAGGGAAATCCAAGTTGTTTCTCCCAGAAAAAAAAAACCCAACTAACAAGCACACACGATGTACAAAGCTCTGGAGTTGGGGGAGAAGCAGAGGGTGGTTGTGTGGAGACTTTTATTATCAGAGGCTTCATGGTAATTCCAGCACAATCCCAGGAAGTAGTAAAAATAATTCTGTCTCCTGCTGTATCAGGCTGGGTATTAACAACTTTAAAGAATTTCTTCACAGCCCTTAAAAGTACAACCTCAGACCCTGTTTAATGTCTGTACCTGCTGCCAGGCCTTTAATGGCTGCATTCATATGTCCTGTTAATTGTATCTCTTTGGTGTAGAGCCGGTGTTTTGGATTCATAATTAACTTTTTTCCTGCTCTGTTTGTTTTCCTCTGGTTTTATCTGGAGCAGAGGAGGCTCAGGGGGCACCTCATTGCTCTCCCCAACTCCCTGACAGGAGGGGGCAGTGAGGGAGGGTCGGGCTCTGCTCCCATGGCCCAAGGGAAAGGAGGAGAGGGAATGGCCTGGAACTGCCCCAGGGCAGGGTCAGGTTGGAGACGAGGAACAATTTTTCCCTGCAGGAGTGGTCAGGGATTGGAATCAGTGTCCCAGGGAGGTGGGGGAGTGGCAGTGTCTGGGAGTGTCCCAGAGGTGTCTCTTGTGACCCTTGGGGACATGGGTTAGGAGTGACTCTGGTTTGGCACTGGAGGATCCTGAAGGTCTCTCCCAACCTTGATGGTTCTGGGATTTAGTGATGAGAGGAGGTACAATTTAATGTTAAATGTTGGTGGTAGATAAGTGAGCCTGGTCTCAGCATGTGAGAGTCCAGGAGGTGAATTTCGTGTGATCTGGAAGGGACCGGCAGGATTTCCTGGCTCTCGCTCTTTCACAACATCTCACTGACTCAGGAGTGATGTGGGAGAAATCGTGGAGCCTGTTGGTTTGTGTGTTAGTGCCCATGGCAGGGAATTGGAGCTGGATGGTCTTTAAGGTCCCTTCCAACCCAAATCATTCCATGACTCTCAGATTTGTAATTAACAAAGTCATTTGTGCTCCAGCCGGGCAGTCATTTGACATTTGGGGTTTTCCTGCCCTTTGGTATCTCCACAGCCCCCAGAGTTCCTGGTGCCCAGTTTTTCCCCATTCCTTCCCGGACAAGATTGCTTTTATGGGTATGAACAACAGGATATTTGTGCCTGGAGGAGGAGTGGATTTGGAGGCCATACATTGCTTTCTGGGTTTACCTTGCAGGCAACATCTTGACTCTGTTTTATCTGTTAAATGACTCTTCCTGCAAACGTGGAGTGGAGGAGGATGGTGGTGCAGTTCAGATCTGGTTTGAAGTGGTTTCAATGAAGTTCTCACAGTAGGGTTTTTTCTTCTTTTTTTTTTTTTCCCCAAGTCTAGCATTGACTCATTTGGTGGTGTTAAAGTGCACTTTCTACTTATCCCCAGAGGAAAGTTAGTATTCTTTTAAGTGAAACTATTTTAAAAGCAGAACACAAGCCTAAAATAAGCCAGTGTTCTCTAGAGTTCTCAGAAGGTGTAGATTTATTTACTGTAGTTAAATCATAATTAGTTCTCAGGGGATAGTGTATCTTTTAAACTGCTTTATTGCCACCATATTGGTTTCCTAAATAATCAGAAACTGCTGCTCTTATATTCATGGAGTATGAACAAAAAATTTGCTGTAAGTAGAAACAAATGTCTGGAATTGCTGGTTGTCACTTCCTGAAGACACAACACAAAACAAACGAGCACTTGAGGCAAACGTGGAGAAACACAAACCATGAGGTATCAGAAGGCACCTTAAATGAACTGGGGGCTCCAAAGTGTAACAAACACGGTGATTTTTAACATTATCATTTGTCTGTTAATCAATTTTTAATATTCTAATGGGGCTTTGGTCAGGAATGGATGTTAACTGAAATAAATGGTGGTGCAATGTTCACATGAAACATTCCCTGATATTTAAGCTTTGATTTTCATGAATGTGGTTTGGTGTTGCAGCTGATAATCATGTGGGTGTTGTTTTGTTGTGTTTTTTTTCCTAATTGGCAGGTTAATGTTTGAGTTGCCCGAGGAGATGGGTTTAATTGCAATTGCTGTTCGACAAACACAGGGGAAAGGTGCGTGAGTTCCCTTCTAGTGCTGATAAATCTGTATTAAATATATGAAACGGGACATTTTAATGTCATCTGGTTGCTTCAAAGATGCATTATGAGTATTTTTGATAATCTAATCTATAGAATAATTATGTCTTCTTCTCCTCCTGCTTGAGCTGCAGACTCAAAATTTAAACCTAAGCAAATAGAGAGCAAAGTCAACATTTTTAGGATGTTTGGTGGCTTTTGCAGAAATGATTTAGTGGTCTTCTAGTTTCTGCCAAAAAGTCTCCCCACTCTGGGGGAAGCTGCCATCACACATTTCGTGTCATCCAAGTCTGAGCTCCAAACCAGAACTCCGTTTTGACTCAGCTGGAACAAGGCTGGGGCTTGACTTGCTCTGAGATGGAGGTTTCCTGAGTCTGCAGGTCCTGCCTGAATAGTCCCTTGCAGATAAATGTAAGCAAGTCCTGTTTCTGGCCCAGGAAGGTTCTAGAACTTACTTAAAGGCCATGTTTATTTAATTAGAAGACCACAGTGCCTGCTCTGAGGAGCTTTTCTGTGCTCAGATCTACCTAAAAGATGGTTCCCTGGCTCTCAGGGCAGGTCTGGCTCGTGCCAAGGTGATTCACAGGCTGGGTGGACTTCCAGATGCACACAGAGCATCTTCACAAATGCTTGTTCACTTCAAAAAAGGAAGGTTTTGTTAAATATTTATGGTGCCAGAGACCAGGAAATCCTGGGAGCAGCTCATTTAGGACATACCAGGAAACTGAGGAGCAGCTTGAGCATTAAAGTCATGGAATAGAATCTTAGAATGGCCTGAGTTGGAAGGAACCTTAAAGCTCATCTCCTTCCACCCCCTGCCATGAGCCAGGGACACCTTCCATTATCCCAGGTTGCTCCAAACCCCATCCAACCTGGCTCTGAATGTGCCAGCGATTGGAACATTTTAAAAAATGCTCGGTTTTGGAAGAAAAAGCTTCACACTTTGAATTTCCTTATTTCAAAATGACTTTGTAAACTCATCACTGCTTATGGTAGATTCTTGGATGGATACTATTGAATCTTTCTCTTTAGTAGTTGTTCATTCACAGAGTGATGGTTTTTAATAAATATTATTTTCTTGAGTTGAAGTGATCTTTTTTTTCCCCCCTCTGCCTCCCCAGGCCGTGGTGGGAATGTCTGGCTCAGCCCCATAGGCTGTGCTCTCTCCACTCTGCATCTCACCGTTCCTCTCCATTCCAACCTGGGCCAGAGAATTCCCTTTATTCAGCACCTGGTGTCTTTGGCAGTGGTGGAGGCAGTCAGATCAATACCAGGATATGAGGTATGTCCTTCTGATTTATCCCAGAATTCCTGTTCCCATTTTCACTCAATCCAGGTTTTAATTATGTTTTATATGTGTAGAATGACTGGATGCATAATGAAGTTCTTCAGCACTAATGTTGTGGTAAACTCAACCTTCAGGCTGTTTGATTATTTATGTATTTTAAGAAATCTAAGTGCCCAGATGATGAACACTGTCTTTTACTGAGCTGATTCAGTGCCCTGCACTCGTTTCACTCGTGATCTTATGAAACTTGAGCCTCAGTCCTCAGCAGTGAAGAAAAAACCCATTTTGTTTGTCCAACAATTGAGTTAATTTGTTTTGATTTTGAATGGGCTGGGGAAGGAGGAGGAGGAAAAAATGAATAAAACTGACAAACCCTTTTCTGCTTTTGTTGTTGGTGCTGTTTCAGTGGTCACTCGATCCCATTTTAAAGGATTTTTCCAACCCTTGTTTAAGGTTGAAAACTGATTTCTAAAGCAAGAACTCCGGAGTATTGCTCTCGAGAGGGAATCAAGTGTCCTGTCATCAGTATTAAAATGAAGAACCAGTCTTCTTCATCACCTCATATATCTCCTTTTTAATGTTACCATTTCCTAATATTTGCTAACTATAAAACTTTGGTATTTTACAGAAGTAGTTAACTAAAGCATGTGTTTCCTATATTACACAAAATCAATGACTTATACACATTTACACATGAACTTTATTATAGTGGCACCCAGTAGCTTTGCTGTAGTTTAGGGTTTGTCAGCCTTTCAGTGAAAAACCTTTTAACTTCGGTGCTTCATAACCTGACCATAAAAACAAAACTGCTTCAGGCTAAAATTTGCAATATAAAATATTTCCTTGGAGTGAATGCTTGAACCGTTTAAAATAGAAGGGGCAAGAGTTGGTTTTATAAAACACGAGGCTGACTGAGGAAGGAGCTAATTTATGAATGGAGGGGGTTTTTTTGCTCCTGTGTGCCTGCCCTGGCACAATGTGGCATTTTTAATTTTAATCCATTCAATAGGAAGGAGGTGACTGAAGTCCTAAATATTGATGTAAAAATAGGGTATATCAATAATGCCTGTACTGTGCCTACCATTTGGGCACAGCCAGAGCTGTGGCCAAGAGAGAAACAGTGAATCTGGCAGGACAACTGACCTGGGCAGTGGGTGAAGCCAGGGATAAAGGACAGGATTCAAATTAAAGCAAAGAAATAAAAAAAATTAGTGGAATCTCCATGCTTAAATTTCCTGTTTAGACTTGGGTAGGGCAGGGCTTTCTTTGCTCATGTCATGGCAACTGTGGTGGCCACGAGCAACAGAATATGGAATCACAGAATGGTTTGGGTTGGGAGGGACCTTAAAGGCCACCCAGTGCCACCCCTGCTATGAGCAGGGCCACCTTCCACTGTCCCAGGTGGCTCCAGCCTGGCCTTGGACACTTCCAGGGATCCAGGGGCAGCCACAGCTTCTCTGGGAATTCCAGAATCCCTCCCCACCCTCCCAGCCAGGAATTCCTTCCCAATCTCCCATCTCTCCCTGCCCTCTGTCACTTTGAAGCCATTCCCCCTTGTCCAGTCCCTCCAGCCCTTGTCTCAAGTCTCTCTCCATCTCTCCTGTGGCTCCTCCTGGAAGGCCACACTGAGGTCACCCCAAAGCTTCTCCTCTCCAGGCTGAACATTCCCAGCTCTCCCAGCCTTTCCTCCCAGCAGAGCTGCTCCATCCCTCTGCTCATCCTGGGCTTATTCCAACAGTCCCATGTCCATTTTGTTCTGGGGACCCCAAAGGCTTCATTCTCACCTCCAAATTCCCATCCCTTTCTGGGGGTATGTCAGAATCTTAACATCTTGGGGTCCTCACAGAACAAATTTGATGTCTTGGTTGAAAGTTTCACTGTCAGATCCAAATGGGCCTTATTTCCAAAGGGCGCTTTGCTTTCCCCTTCTGAGCAGACATCTCTCTCTAGGAGTGAAGATAAGAACATGCTCCATTTGTGACATCCTTCATGTGGTACCTTGTGAATCCATTCCGTGGCAAAGTCTCTGCTGTGTGGTTTTACATCACCAGAACACCCAGTTGACTTGGTTGTTCTTGCTGCTTGTTGTCACTTCAGTCACAGAGCTCCTGTCTGGTGTCTGTATTTTCCTCAAGTAAGATCTGCTGGGAAGCTCTTCAGAACATCTTTTATCACTGATAATGCCATTTAACCGTGTCTCAAGAGCCTTCCATAAATCCTTCCCCGGTGCCAAGAGTCAAGTCATTTTCCGTAACCAACGTTGAGTTGGCGATACTTTCCTTTGGAGTGCTTTGATAGCAAAATCAGGTAGTATTTCCTGTCAGTGAACGTGTCATGGACTCCTCTCTGGCCTTTAAATCTGTCAGGAAAGTAGACACGGACCCAGGTGCAGTTTTCACACATCCTGTAAAGGGATTTCGTGATCTACAATAGGAGGGAACGCGACTCTTGTAGTCCTGGAGCACCTCCCATAATTTGCCCCTGGGGATACAGTCCTGTGCAGTTTTTCATCCTGCAGGAAGCACATTTGCTTTCTTTCTGGGTTTAAGTAGCCGGTGCAAAGTTCAGTTCAGCCCTGTGGTTTCAACAAAACCTCCTCTATTGGGCTGGGACGGTGTCACACGGCTCAGTTTGTGTTTCCAGCTCCAGTTCTGAATTTATTCAGGACGTTGCTGAGGTGTTTATGTAGCTGTGAACTGGAATTTCTCCTGGCTGCTGAATTTCCTTTCTGAAATTTAGGGTGTCCCGGTGTCTGCAAGGATCCTCAGCAGAGTGGGGATGTTTTGAGGGGCTTCCCCTGGTTGTTTATCAGCACAGCCTCAGTGCCGGCCTCAGGTCGCACCTTTCTTGGATAAAACTTTGAAATCTATAATAAGCGCTCATGAATGAAGGAAATTATTTTATAAAACCTCACCATTTTGAGACTGAAAACCTCTAGTATCTTTAGTTCCCCTTTTGGTCACTCTAAGCCTTTATTATCTGCTATGTGAGTATTTAAAATTTTTTTTAGTAAACACTTTTTTTCTGTCATCTGCCAACTTCTTTTGTCGACCATGTCACCACCTTCCTATGGCATTTCCAGTAAAATTGGTGGAGCTTAAATAGATTCTCCTTATGAAGAGAACTTGACAGTATCACATTTGGTGTGACAAAGAGCAGAGAAAATTCTCCCCGTCTGCTGTGCTCTGATGGGACCCCACCTGCAGAGCTGCCTCCAGCTCAGGGGTCCCCAGTGCAGGAAGGACATGGAGCTGTTGGAGAGAGTCACAGGCTCACAGGTTATTCTGAGTTGGAAGGGACCCACAGGATCATCTGGTCCAACTCCCAAGGCAACGCCCACCCAGGGATCAGCCCCACAACCCTGGAACCACGGGCACCACGCTCCATCCAGCC
>WEKX01021467.1:471766-535553 GCA_013390025.1 Pitta sordida
GGACAGGTTGAGAGAGCTGGGGGTGTTCACCTGGAGAAGAGAAGGATCCAGGGAGACCTTGGAGCCCCTTCCAGAGCCTAAAGGGGCTCCAGAAGAGCTGGAGAGGGACTGCAAACAAGGGCTGGAGGGACAGGACAAGGGGCAATGGTTTTAAGCTGAAGGAGGCAGTTTAGATTAAATATTAGGAAGAAATTCTCCCCTGTGAGGGTGGGGAGGCCCTGGCACAGGGCGCCCAGAGAAGCTGTGGCTGCCCCTGGATCCCTGGAAGTGTCCAAGGCCAGGCTGGAGCCACCTGGGACAGTGGAAGGTGTCCCTGCCCATGGCAGGGGGTGGCACTGGGTGAGCTTTCAGGACCCTTCCAACCTAAACCTTTCTGTGATTCCATATAAACTGTGGATTGAATGAATAAACCACGTCCTTACAATGAGTATTGAAAAGCAAAATATTTCTAAATGTGTGTTTCTGTCTCTTTAGGATATTGAGCTGCGAGTGAAATGGCCAAATGATATTTACTACAGTGATCTGATGAAGCTTGGTGGAGTTCTGGTAAACTCAACACTTATCGAAACAACATTTCATATCCTGATTGGTAAATGTCTATTTTCAGGCTTTTCAAGCTTTTCTACGCTGGTTTTTTTCTGCAGAAATTTATTATTGTCCATCTAAGTTCAAATGGTAACTACAGGAACAAATACTGACAGCAGGCATTGGGAAATAAAGCATGATATTAAATCAGAATGAAGCACAAAAAGTAAATGTTTTTGTTCTTCTTAATAATTCCATATGCTTGACAAGGAAAACATAAATGCAAGAACGTGGACTGATGGAGTAGAGTTCAAAGGAAGAGCATTACACTGGAAAGGGAAAATGCCCTCCTTGATTTATTGCAAAAATAATAGAATATACTGAAAATTGTATCATATTTTTTTCAATTTATTTTTTTTATAACATAGCAAATAGTTAAATAAAGAACATGCCTTTTAAAGCAGGAGTAACAGCTACATACACACAGTCATGTTTTCACTGTTCAATTATTGAGATGGTTTTTTAATTTCAAGTTCAATAATCATCCTGTTCTTTGATAAGGAAGTTTTTCCTCTGAGCAGCAGCATCACAGATCTGTCAGACCTGCTTAGAAACCTGCCAGCAGAGCTCGAGGTCCTGTTTCCAAAAATAATTTGTCTCTGCTATGTCGAAGAAATTGAAGGAAAGTTCCTTAGCAAGTCTAAAAAGTTAAAGTTTATAGCGTTTACTGCTTCCATGTTTTTTCTGTGTTGACACAAGAAAAGCAGAAATGATAAAAAAATAGTTAATTATAGCAAATGTGTTTTATATACTTTACATATTTGGTTTGGACCTTGTATTTCTTACCCTAAACACCACAACATTTGAATTCAAATGGAAACCTTCTGTATCTGTTCTCTCTGATGTCACTGGGAATCATCTGGGAGGTCTGAGGAATAGACAAACATGGATATTTTCATCAGTTTACTTTCACCTGGAAGCTTTTAAAATGGAAATTTACTTTCCACAGACGAATCCAAGGAGCTTTTCCATCATCTCAGTGATGTGTGTCACTAAGAGAAACTGGGGGAACTCAGCATATCTTTAATTCTTGTGTTAGTAGCAGTGTTGAACTCCCAATTTCCTCAACAGGAAAAGTAAACCAGATACATCATCCCTTTTCTACAGCCGTGGAGATTCCTTACCTAGACAGAATTACAGAGTCATTTTCGTTGGGACAGACCTCCAAGGCCTTGGAGTCCAAGCTGCGCCCCATCCCCACCCTGTCACCCAGCCCTTAGTGCCACAATCCTGTGGTTGAAATGGCTCTTTCCATGGCATTCATGGAAAATATCCCAAATATGAGGATGATGATCAAAATCAGGGATCTTCAAAGCTTCTCAGCTCTGAGAATTACCTCAGAAGAGTGAGGCCAAAGACAGACCTGCCTTTGCAGCCGCGAGGCCTCGCAGGTGACACATTCACATTCATACTTCTAAACACGGTTAAAAAACAAAAAAAAACCCAAACCAAACCTTTTTTGTTTTTTAAATTGAAATGTATAAATTAAAAACCCAACGGTGGCAGGACTTTTTGGAAGGGGAGTTGTGCAGGAGAACACACTTCATTAATGCGAGGGCCAGACTCAGAACAGCCGTCGGCAGCCAAGCACCGGTGGAATGCGGGGGACGGCCAAGGTGCGTGACCTGCAAACGCTCCATCTGCCTCTGCCTCAGCCCAGGCACGTCCAAACACTGCTCCGAGCCTGATGGCAGGGCTGGCTCCAGCCCTGGAAGATGTATCAGCCACATCAGCACTCGGCGGGCTCGCTGCTCACTGGTCATTTTTCGCTCTTCTCACACGGACACTGCAGAGATGCCCCAAGAGCCCTGAGCACCTCGGGTTTCTCGGTTTTGCCATCGTGTTTATGCCCAAAGGTTTCTGTCTCAGCTGGGAGCATCACCTCAGGGTGTCTCTTGTGTCTCAGGTTTTGAATTGCTGAGCAGTCAGTGCCCCAAGGCCCCGTGATGTCCCCTGGCAGTACCAGTCACAGCTCAATGACCACAGTCACTCTCTTCACTGTTGTATTTGAGTGGAAGCAGCTGAGTTGGGATTTGCTGCCATGACATGTTGTATTTTCCAGTTCATATTCCTTTATCTCTTTCCAGTAATTTCCGTGGGATGGGTGTGTTGGTGCTGGTCTCACTCTGGTATCACCGTGCCTTGTTTGTGTTCATCCTCTACTTAAAATTCTCTCTGGTTAAAAATCAAAACCCCCTTTTTGCTGAAGAGATCCTTCTCATAATTAACACAAATCACTTCCATATATGAATAATCTCATTAATAGCAAATTTACAAAACAAGGCATCTTGCACCTCCTTGCTGAGGGAGGTGAATCATGTCTGAACTTGAGTGGCACACGGTGGGTTTTACCCCAAATGTCTGAGGGAAGGAAAAAACAAATTATTATTAGGAGAAAAAAAATAAACAGGTAATACAATATATTTCTTTACATCCCTCGAAGCCTGTTCCAGCAGGCTGCAGAAAAGGCCCCAAGAGCCACATTTAAATAAGGAGGGCGTCCTGCCAACATTATTCCAGCTGGAGAAATCTCAGCGAGACACTTGAGGCTTCTAAAGGATATGCTGTGGTGAGATAGATTAAGCAAACTGGAGTCTTACAAAGTTAAAGTTAAATCTTCTGGGCTTTCCAGAGCGAGCCAAACGAGGCTTATCAGCTGAATTGAAAAGGCTTGATTTTCAGAAAATGCCATCAGCCAACTGCAGTAAACAGAGAGGTCCCTGAATTACATTTCAGACTGAAAGATAAACTCCAGTTAAGGATGTGATCAGTGGTTCACTCTGAGTTAGGTGATGACATCAAAGAATGTCTGACTTTGATGTTATTGGAACCAAGGTCCAAGTTACCATCTTCCCAACTCTCCAGGATGGTGTGTTGGTGACAGACTGTGCTGGATTGGCTTCTGTAATTCCAAGGAGGCATTTTAAGGGCAAGGAACAAGTAAACTCTTGAACTGAGAATTGTAATTGCAAGAGTGACAAGATTTAAAGGTGTAAGAAACCGAAGGAAAACAGTTACTGGAGACATCCTTAAAAATTGTATTGGGTGGCTGAATAAAGGAGTGACTGGTGGTAACAAAATGTTCTCATTTCTAATCTTGTCCTTCTCATTTGCCCTCCTCAGGCTTTGGATTTAATGTGAATAACAGCAACCCCACCATATGCATCAACGACCTCATTGTAAAGTTTAATAAGGAAAAGGGGACAAACCTGAAGCCTTTAAGTGCAGACTGTCTCATTGCCAGGACTGTGACTGTGCTGGAGAGGCTCATTGATATTTTTCAGGAAAAGGGGCCCAATGGAGTTCTTCCAGAGTACTACAAGTACTGGGTGCACAGGTAAGAATAATGTTCTTCTCAAACACTCTTTTAAGAAGGTTTTGGTAGAAGAACTCCTGGATGTTTTATCTTTTCCTATGTTTTCTGCTGAATTTCCTTTAATTGGAGTGAAGTAATTAAAATACACTCCGGAGTAGGATGTATGTTTTAAGGGAGAATAAAAGTACCACATACTAAAATAAACGGGCTGGCATGAGTTAAAGAATGCTCCCAGGTATTTTACTTGTATCTTCTCCAAACAAAGGGAATTGGGAATGGTTTGTTTAGAGATGGATGAAGCTGCTGTACTTTTATTAAGAAAATAAAGAAAATAGACTGTTTGGATTAACTCCAACTCTATTCATTCCACAAAAGGAAGTTCAAGAAGGTAGGAAATGCTGCTGAAAATCATTGTCTGTGAAGAGCCAGTGAAGTGGGAAATAAAAATACTCTGTTAGAGGGTGAAGCCTTCAGTGTGAGTGTAGTGAGGCCCAGAGAAACCGTGGCTTCCCCGTCCCTGGAATGTCCAAGGCCAGGCTGGGCACGGCTTGGATACCCCTGGGACAGTGGAAGGTGTCCCGGTTGGACCTGGATGATCCCTAAAGGTCCCTTCAAACCCCAAACCATTCCATGGTCCCATGATCAGTCCTCTGGGGTGTTTTCTGTGCCCATGAATCACTGACAGGCTGGTTCTCTGTGTTCCCAGTGGAAAGCAGGTCCGTCTGCACAGCGAGGACGGGCCGAGCGCGTGGATCGTCGGCATCGACGACTTCGGCTTCCTTCAGGTTCACCAAGAAGGCAAAGGGGTCCAGTCTGTGCACCCAGATGGCAACTCCTTCGACATGCTGAGGAACCTCATAGTCCCAAAGCAATAACTGCCCTCAGAGCTCACGGCACCAGGGACACTCTTCAACATTTGGCACCATCAGCCAAACTCCCCTGAGGGTGGGAAGGGTGGTTGAAACCTCGTTTTTTTATTTTCCTTCTGATTTTGTGCTGCCTTTGGTTTTTGACATGGATAACTCCAGCAGTTAAAACCAGGTGGTGGTCTCGTAGCTGGAGGCCTTTATTCTTTTGTATTAACTTTAAAACACACCTATGTTGGCATTCTTTGTGAGCATCTTATAAGGAATAAGATTCCTTGTTCTTTATAAGGAATCTGATGGCAGAGGAGGACTTTGCAATGAACAGAACTTTCTCCTCATTTACACGCTGTATTGGAGAAACTGAAGTGGCCAATATTTCCTTTTTGTGTCTCTGTGCTTTTCATTTACTTTAGCACAATGCAGGACAATATTTACTTTTTTACTCTGTTGGGGTTTTTTTAAACTAAATTCTGGTTTATGTGTTGTCTACACTAAAAATAGCTGGAACACCATGTAGTTCTGAATGACAGGGATTGCCACTGTGCTTAACCTCAGGCTCTAAGTGAAGATCTTTGCTCATTTGGTTCTTCTGCATGTGAGCCTGTACAACAATTTACCAGCCTGTGCTTTAATTTCTGATGGCTGCCTTGAGTTTTTTTGGAGAATATTCCATCAGCACTTAAGAACTCTGGTTGGTTGTCCAAATCACTGGCACTCTGCTCTTCTTAGGCAATGGGATCTGAGCAAATCATCTCTTGTTTCCTTTGAATCCTTGTCTTCCAAGAAGAAAAGCCCACAGGGGAAGTGTCTCTCCAGGTTATTGTAGAATCTTATATCAGGAGGGGGAAGCTCTAATTAATTTAAAATTTAATAAGAGTTTTGTTGTGATTAAATAAGGGATTCCCTGCAGTAAACAACTACTCCAGTGACAGAGAGGAAACACACCATTCACCTGTGTCCAAATTCTCTGCCATAATTTCCATTGTCACCCCTTTTCCCCAAACCAGAGTGTCTGGGTTTGCTGCCAAACATGAAAAGCAGGAGGTTTAACACCTGCTGACCCCAAAGCAGCTCATTTTGGGAGCTGCCTGCAGAGTTCCAGGTGGGATGTAACACCTTGGTGGTGACTGGGAAGGATCCTGGAGTGTCCACAGGGGAGTTTCCGTGTGCGCCGGCGGCTTTTGCTCCTGGACTTTCACACCAAGGAGACGTGGCCACCTCAGCTCTTCAAAGAGTTCTGTGCACAACGAGTCTGTCCTGGGTGTGATGTTTCCTCAAGCTTCATTTCCTCGAGTAGGCAGCGCTGTTTATTCCCTTCCCTCGTCTCTCCTTTCCATTCCCTTGTCCCCACTTGAGAGGTGGAGCGGCCAAAGTGGTTTCCACAAAGGAAATTACTGTCTCCTGGCCAGAAATGGGGTTTGGGGGTTAAAGTTCCCCTCATAAACAATCTGAACATGTTAGTAGGTTGTTTCAGTCACAAAGCCAAGAACTCTTCAAACAAGGAAACTGGTCTGTGATGGTAATTTTGACCAATCCTCACATATTAGGGTTTAGGTGGTTTGGCAGCAAGTGCTAGAAATTAAGTTGTCCCTGTTACATGGAGGATTTTATGCTCCATCTCGCAGTAGATTTGGCTGTTTGCCTGTTTTGTTTTCCCCCATGATCCCTGTCACAGCTACACACAAATATTTCATAGAACTGCTCAGTGGAGTGTAGGCAGCTGTTAATTGGCTTAATTAAAATGATGCACTAAACCACCAGGTTTTGGGGTTTTCCCACCAGAGGCTTTCAAAGCTGTTTTGGGCTGAGGATTTTTTTAACAACTCCCTTTATTTCAGATTTAAATATTTGCTGCATATTGTAATCAACTGAGTCTTGAGTCTGATTTAATAAAGTTTAAATAAAAAGAAGAAACAACATATATATACACACATATAAATATGTGTGTGTGCATGTGCACACTCACATCTGCCTGGGGCACCTTCACTTATTTTCTGCCTTTTCCTTCACAGTATAAATGTCTAGATAAGGCTGGAAAGGACCTTGAAGATCATCCAGTCCAACCTATAGCCCAACCTAGAGTCCTTCACACGACTCCTGAGCCACATGTGCTGCTGCAGGTCAGGTGGGGAAGGCAGAGCTCTGCTCCTGGTTTTCCAGCCACAGAGTTTTACAAACTTTCACCTTCATCCTGTATTTGTAGCTCCAACACTGTCTCTGCTTTGGCACGGCGGGATGTGCCCGTGGGAAGCACCTTTGGGTTTGCTCATATTCCAGGGGGGCTGAGAAGTGCCTGTAGGGATTTAACAACCAGGTTGGCTTGAGTGGCTTCCTTGGAACATGTTCTCCCTTCACTGGGGACAAAGAAGGGGTAAAACACGTTCCTTGAGAAGGGAGGGGTGGACTTGCAAACCTTCCGTGGCTGAGGGAGTTTTTTAATAGCAAAATGCTGCAACATTTCCTGGTTGCTGTTATTCCTTCGTGGCTGCCTTAAGGATACTCTGGTTCTATTCTCACTTGGAGTTTCAAGGTTATTCCAATTTTTTTATTAATTTTTTTTTTGCACTGGAAAGAGAATTAATGTTGAACTTCCTTTCCTTGGGCGAGAACCGCCCAGGTGTGGATGTGTCAGAGCACAGGTGGGCGCTCGGGGAATATCAATTCGCCTTTTCCGTGGCCTCTTCTGGGGTCTAAAACTCACCTGTGCTCTCCAGGAAAGGGTTTGTGGCTTTGCCTTCGGAAGAAACCAAGACAGGGAACATTCCCCTGGGCCAGAGAGGAGCTGGATGATGTCCTGGTGAGCAGCAGGAACCTCTGGCAGGGAGATGGGAAGCCCAGGCAGGAGCCTGACCCCTCCTGTGCCAGACTTGGCACGCCCAGAAAGCCGCAACATTTTTGTAGGAAAATCATTGTTATTCTTGTTCTCAGACAAATGTGGTGTAGGGTGTCTCTGGACAAGGGGCTGGAGAGAGTCAGACAACTCCAGCCCCGGCAGTAATGCCCTGAAAATGTTTCATTTCGTTCAGCTGTCTGGGTTACTAAAACACCTCTTCCATTGTGAGGCTGATGTCATATCTTAAACTATTTTCTTGATGAAGTGCTTTCAAAAAAACCCCCCCCATTTATTACCGTGTCCATATTTCTGTAACCTCTTTTTTTTTTTATTTTATTTTTTCCCCCTCTCCTCCTGGGCTCTGTTATAACATTTCTCATCGTGAAAACATTTGTAGAGGTTGTTTATTGATAGGAAAACTTCTGCTGGGCGTGTTGGCACGTGGGTGCGTGTGTTCAGAAAGTCGAGCAGGTTGTGCCCAGTCAGCAACAAAAGCTGTTTCCAAAGATTTGAAAAAGTAATCTGTGATGTACTTAACACTGAGGAGCTGGGGCAGCACATCTCGCTTCTAGTAAAAGGTTTTATAAGACTTCAGTGCGTTTGTTTTTTAAATGACATCCAGCAAATCAAGGGCTATTACCTGGAAATAATATTAAAGCCTTTAATTCTTTATGCTGCTGCTTCATTGCACAAGGATTTCTTTCTCTGCTTCTCCTGATTCAGCTGCATCAGCAGCTTGGAAAAAAAATGACTCTGTGCAACTCCTTTGGAGCCAGGTCTAAAAATATATATATAATATATATAATATATATCTTGTGTTGTGCTGCAAAGAGCTGATTCTTGGGGTGAGCGGTTTAATCAAAGCTTTGTGTGTGTGAGGGATGCACTGCCCTGATCAGACACCAGAGAAATTAAATCTGAGGCTGAGCAAAGCCCAGAGGTCAAAAAACGCTGGAGGAGAGAACGGCAGGGGAAGAATTGTAAACTGATGTTGAGGCTGAGCAGCTCATTAGTGATTCTCGGTTATTTGCAGTCTCCCAAGTGTCTTTCTTTAAAGCACAACGTGGCTAAAATACAATAAATAAACCTAAAAAAAATCCTTGTGTTTTATAGTACATTAATTAAATAAATCACTCATTACCATTGGAATAGATTCTCAAACGTGCACCGTTATTCTTTGTGTTTGTAGTAAAAAAAAAATCCAAACAAGAGGAATCCGACTCGTTTTTCCTTTGGCTACAGGATTTTATTAACATTTGAACCGGTTTGTTTTACATAATAAATAAGCAAAAATGCTTTACATTTTTTTAGGGAATACATATATAATTCTGAGCATTAATAGGTTGGTTGGTTTGCGTGCTTCTTCACCTACACTTGCCAAATAGCTTTTTATCTGCATCATATTAAAAAAAAAAACAGGAAAAAAAAGCAAAATCTAACATTCAGGAAAAAAAATGGAATAATAACATTTTCTCTGTGTTTTGGAGCGTGACTGAAATGTTGAAAAAAAAGAATTTGTCTCCTGTTTTTAGAGTTTTACAGAGATTCTGGAAGATTTCAGTGATACATCCTCCATTTTTACATCTGTTCTCCTTCGGGCTGAATTCCCTTAAATTACTTTTACACCCTTTTCCCCATCACAGGGTTACAGAGACCTGCAGACAAGTGTGTTCCCTTCTCACCTTCTTTGCTTTGCACTGTTCCAGTGAAGAGGATGAAAACTTCGACACCTCGACGTGGGATTCACTTCCCCAACTTGACATTGGAAAGTTCCCCATCCACGGGGGGTTGGAACTGGGTGATCCTTCAAGCCCCTCCCAACCCAACCCACTCTGTGATTCCACATTTTTGGTTAAATATTCCCGTTCTCCCACTCTCTGGGTCATTTTCTTGCCAGATCTGAACTCCCCTAAGGGTTGAAATCCCGGGAAGTCTCACAGCAAAGGCGTCTCCAGTGGCAGAGTGAAATGAGGTTATTTTTCATAATATATTCCAATTCACACTCCAGTGTCAGAATTTTTTTTCCCCGTTATTAAAACCTTGTCACCATGGTGGTTGTACCATGTTCTGCACCTCCAGTGTGGCGACAACGTCTGCATTTCAACCGACCAAAAGTCACATTTTTCTCTTGGCGTAATTTACTCCCCTCCCAGAGGTGACCAAAAAATGGCTGATTTTTTTTTTTTTCCTGTTTTGGAACGGCAAGAAAAAATGTTTCACACGTTTGCTTTTGTAATCACGGGTGTTTTCTACAAACCTCCCCTGTGTTATCATCTGTGAGTGGATAATTGGTTCGTTATTGTCTAACAGGGCAAGTTGCTGTGCCTGAATATCCCATCAAACATCTGGGGGAGAATGATGGAACACCTCCTTGAATAAAGCCTGGAAGTGTGAATAACAAGTGGAAAAATATTTGGTGGTGTTTTACTGAAAAAATACCCTTTTTTTTTATAACCAAAGCCTAATTTGTGTGTGTTTTTATAGGGAGAAGGACTCAAAAGAACAGCAAAATTCAGCAGATTGAGTTTGGGGGGCAGCAGTGCCACTAATGAGGTATAAAGTGCAGCGTGAGGTTTCTTTTTAATGATGCCAAGAATTGCTCCTTTCCAGGGTTTCCTTTAACAACATTTACATTTGCGTAATTGTGTCTTTTAAGGAGTTGGGGGTCATTGATTGGCTGGGAAGTCTCTCAACGCAGCCACTGTAAAAGCAACTTGTGTCACATCCCTTTGGTTTATTAAGTCGGGATGATAATAATCTACATTTCTACAGCTTTTCTGGCGAAAATTCCTCTTGCATTAAACAAACCAAGGAGCAGAGTGGGGGATCTTTGGGAGACTTTGAAGTCACTGTCCTGGTAATCACAATTTAGGTAATTTTTGTTACATTTAGCACAAAACACGATTTCCGTGCAACTGGAAAAGTCAGAGAAGTGAGAGCTTCCAAGTGAACATCAATTTTAACTTCTTCATGAATTGAACCTTTAATAAGAAGCAATGCAAATACTGAAGGTTGTTCTCAAACATACACTTCTAAAGTAATTTTGTGCATTCATGGCAATAAATAAACATTGTAGTGGAAGGTTCCCTCCCCATGGAACCAGGTGACCTTAAAGTCTCTTCCAACCCCAACCATTGTGTTGTTCTATTGCTGCGTATGAAAGAGGGAGAAAATGTAATTTTTCACAGTGTTTTCTTGCATTATGGTTTTATCTGACAAGGTGCAATCCATGAGCAAGTGTTTTTCCAATATTGCACAAGCCAGGAAAACATTTTCCTCAGAAGAATCCCAGAATGGGTTGCGTTGGAAGGGACCTTAAAGATCATCCAGTTCCAACTCCTTGCCATGGGCAGGGACACCTTCCACTCCCCCAGGTGGTTTCTTCAGTGAAAATCTCTGATAAAACTTTGTGAAGTCTGATTTAGTCTTGGATTGGGCCAAGAAATGGAGCTGACTCAGATCTACAGCCACATTTATTGTCGTTTTTTCCAGCTCTTGTTTAGGGAGTTGTTCAATGTTTCACCAAGAGCACACAAGGTTTGGGGAAGGGGTTGATAACCACACTGGACTGGCTGTTGTCACTAAAACACACACAGATCCAAATTACTCCTCCTTTGTGAACTTTACAAAGGAGTAAAAGGGTTGAAAAATCTCTTCCTAATTGGCTGGACCAAATGTGAGTGTGTGCTGTTTGGGATTTGTGAAGTGTGGGAATCAGCCAAATCCCCGCCCTGCCTTTGTGTTGACAACAAGATTTATCCTTGAGGAAGTTCGGTGTGTTAAAAGCTGAACCTTTCAAAGTTCACAATTCTACTGGTAAATTTAAAATGAGGCATAAATGTTCTTTATTCTCTTGCCCATAAAGAAAACATTTCTGGTACCGTTATTAAGGTGTATTTTTGACTGGCTGGGGTTAAAATCTGCAAAGGCTTCTCCCCGAATTCTCAGGGAAACACATGATTTAGGAGTTTCTTTTTCTTATTGCAACACTTTGTGGGGAATAGTCAGTAGTTCCTGCTCCGTAATTTGTCCCAATTTGCCATGACAAGCCCTGTAACCCTGTAACACGTATTAATTTGTCATTAGTGTCCCTTGTCAAGATAAATGGTGGTGGTAACAATCTCAGAACACTGAAATCTGTGTTGAATAAATCAAATTTAGATCCGATTGATTTAGTTCTAAAACTTCTTGCTAATTAATAAATAAGCTTTTTTTTCCAAACTGATTTTTGGTTAGAACAGTTGTATCGTGGCTACTAAAAATCACCACTCTCTCAACAAAGTTCATGGATCAGGGTGTTGGGTGGAGAGCTGACGTAAAGTTTCACACAATTTGTCAAAAATTCCAAACCAGAGTGTATAGTTAATGGTAAAAAAAACGCCCAACAACAACGTCTTGAATGTATTTTGAGAAGGAAAAAAAAAAGATCTTCATATAAATCTCTGCATAGAACACCTATCATTTCCTTTCGTTGCACACTATAACAAAAATAAGATCTGTGACATGTCTTCTCACTGGCACCAGGGCTGAATCTGGGACGACGAAGCACGGGAAGCTGGATGGGAAGAGGTTTTTTTTCCTGACCACTGTTGCACGTGGCCTGCCAGGAACACACGAGTCTGTCCCTCCCTGACATGGAACCATGAAATGTAACCATGGAACCAGGTTTTTTTCTCATGCTTTTTGCAAATCATGACCATTTGGCTTCTTTATTAAACGTAAATCCTTCTCTGTTACCGTCACCTTCCGTTGGCGATAATTACAGAAGTTCCAATATAATGGGGTAGTGCAGATTCCTTGTGGGTTTCTGGAGAAGAAGCCGACGAGGGGCTTTGGTTTTTGTAAAGAAATGTATTTACTTCCTCGGAATTGTATCCATAGTTTTCTCCTACGTGTCCCGTCGCTGCGCACGAGGGCGTTTGAAACGCGCCGTGCTTGGCCAAAACGTGGTGGTAATTTAGGAGCACAAACGGGACTTGGCCAGAGGGTCTCACATCCATCACACGTTCGCTCTCGGAGTCGTGGTCGAGCTTTACAGTCATTCTCTCCTCGCTGTCCAGCTCGTCCAGACTGGCAGTGTGGTGACCGATGTGCCCATATTTGGGGTCTTTCACACAAATCCTTCTCGTCTGCTCGTACACCGCAGGCACCGGCAGGAGGTGACTCAGTTGCCCGATGGCTTTCGACTGGAAACACTCGGATTTTGGCAGCAGGGAGTTGGTTATGGAGTTGGAGAAAGAACTTTCGTTCAGGCTCATTTTTTCTTGGAGGTCCCTGTTGAATGCCAGCTTGTTTTCTTCTTTGATGAGGTGGGGAGGCGGCTGGATCCTGGGCTCCATTTTGTTGTGTTTCATGAGAGTGGAATCATAAAGCTCTTCTTTGTACCTGCTGCCTGCCATGGGCACGGTGCAGCTGGGGAAGTTGTCGGGTAGAGCATCTTGGCTGTATCTCCTGTTGGGTAGGGGGACTTGCAAGGAAGAGAAAACATTAATTACTGACAAAAAACTCCCACAAGGGCTAGACTCTAACACTTTGTGCCTGAACTTTAATACCCATTTGGTTTGGGCCAGATCCAGGTCCTGGTGAAGACTTTAGAGACATTCCTGTTTGCCTTTGGGTAAGTCTCTTTAAAATAGTCATGAAAAGTTTAAAACAAGCCCAACAAAAACCAAAAAAAAAAAAGGCAAACCGACCTATTCACAAGGACCAACAGAGTTGAACCATCCTGAAAAGCTTTTCCATGTGAAATGTCCAGTTGTTTATTTGATAGAATGATTATAAATCACTGACATTATTAACATCGTTCAATATCTGGGAAATGAAACCAAAGAAATATTTGGAAATTGGATCCAATGAAACTCCTGGCCTTAATTAAACTCTTTTTGTAGATTCATCAAAGTATTTACTGAGTCACTACATATCAGTGAGTCCATTATTAGAGTATTTTATTCCTCCTGATGCTGTGGGATTGTATTGGACACTTGTAAGGAGAACATCTAATTCCTGATATTATTTGTGGTATGTGTAATATCTAAACAGGTATTAGAAGGTGACCTGTCAATGTCTAATTTGTGATATCTTTGTGATATATGTGATATCTAGAACGTGTCATGTTAAAGTCTTCGCTCTTTCTCGTTGAAAAACTGACCTCAGGTATTAAAACCATCTATTGGAAAGCAATAAATACCCCTTGAGTAATGCTGTACCTCTGCTTTTGACGTGTGAGCATGGAATAAAGCTAATAATAATAATATAAGTGCAGGTTACAACATTGTCAGCTAAACGACTCCTCCAAAGTGTATTTGGAAGTTTTATGTTCAAGGAAAAATGAGGGTCTGAGCAAATTTCCCCAGTTAAAGCTGAACTCTTATTTTATGTTACGTTCACTGGAAACCCTGGACACTTCAGTGCCTTTTGTCAGAGGGATTTTCTGGTTTTCCAACCGTTTTATTCAACATCTTCAAGGTTTTGGAGTTCCCCTGTAGTGGTTGGTGATGTAACTGTACCCACTAATAATGAAATATTCCCTGTGCTGTCGTAGACTGGCAAAGCCTTCATGTATAACAGAGGAAGCAGAAATGCCTCAATTGTACCTTTTCACCTTTTTTTTTTTTTCTCTTTTATACACAGAGCTCCATTAATTTCAGAGGGAGTTGCACCACATAATTAACACCAGAATTTAAACAGGAATGTGGTTCCAATTTCTTCTTGATCAACCCACCACCCTTCTAGAAACAATAACCTTGCGAGTTATTCTTTTTCATTTCCACGTGTGTATTTTTTTTACCAAGAAGGATATGCACTCCTGAGGAACTGAACTCTCAGCAGCTGTTGAAAAATGGCCCTTTTAGATCACAAATCAAACCAGGGATTCAGCCAATGCTGGAGTATAACTTGGAGATTTTCCTGGTGCAATTCACTACTCGAATTTTAACTTCGGTATCTTGACCATGAAACATTTACAGATGCTGAGGACTCTTGACATCCAGTTAGTTAATGTCATTTAACTGGGTTTGAAGACAGGAACAATGGGTTTGTCCTCCTGCTGTAGTGTGGAGTATTTTTACTTTATGGCTCTTTTCTAATCTCGGAGCAAAATATTGTCCTTTTCCATTTTTAGAGCTGGAGAGAACTTGGAAGAAAGTGAAG
This sequence comes from Pitta sordida, assembly GCA_013390025.1. Taxonomy (NCBI): domain Eukaryota; kingdom Metazoa; phylum Chordata; class Aves; order Passeriformes; family Pittidae; genus Pitta; species Pitta sordida. The sequence goes on from WEKX01021467.1 coordinate 486,516, forward strand.
CATCACACAACCAGTTGGCCCCTGTCTTGTTATCTTCCTTTCTGTAATCTCAGACTCTGCTGGGCTGGTGGCTGCCTTTTTTGGTTCCAAGAATTAATTTTCATTCTTTGGAGATTTGCAGGATATAATCCATTTTATTTTATCCTGTTTCTCAAGCACAGTTTTCATCTCTTTTGTTGAGGAAGAAGGTAAGGTCTGGTTAATTGTTTGCAGGCTCCTGTTAACGTTGTCAGCACGTTTGTGGAGTCAAGGCAGAGACCTGAGCGAGTCAGGCCCCAACCTGTGCCCTGTGTGACAGCAGCAGGGCAGGGCTGGAGCTGTGCCAGGGCAGGGTTGGGTTGGAGCTGAGGAAAAGGTTCTTCCCCCAGAGGGTGGTTGGGCACTGCCCAGGCTCCCCAGGGAATGGGCACGGAGCTCCAGGAGCCTTTGGACAGTGATCCCAAACAGGGAGGGCCTGGCCAAGGCCAGGAGATGAATCACAGAATCACAGAATCAGTAAGGTTGGAAAAGACCATAGAGATCATCAAGTCCAACCTATCACCCGTTACCTAATCTAATCTAGTCAAACCTGTTACCTAACCTGACCTGTTGCCATCCTACAACCAACACATCATCCTACCTATAACACACTACCCTAATATCTAGGTCATGTCACCAAGAAGATGGACTCAGACTTGAATGATCCTTGTGGATCCCTCCCAGCTCAAGTCTCTGGTTCTGTTACATGATTTGAAGTCATACCTACAGGCCTTTTTGTCCACTCACATTCAGAAGAGGCACTGGAATGAAGTCTGATTATGTCTTCCTTTGCAGACAAAACCTTGGGACATCCTGGGATGACTCCTGGAGGTTTTTATCAATTCAGAAGTTCATAGTAAAGCTGATCATCTGATTTGTGTTACTGTGGAAGGGCAGCACCTCAGGATTGGTTCCACCCACCTGGCACATGCCCAGAGACCCCACACATCCTGCACTTCTATGGAAGTGTTCCAGGGGTGTCTGGATGTGGCCCCTGGGGACATGATTTGGGGGTGGTGCTGGGTGAGGGTGGGGTGATTCTGAGGGTCTGTGATTCTGTAGGTGAAACAACTTAAAGGTTGTTGAAGGCAGTGCATGAATTTGGGCTGATTTTCAACCCAATCTTGTGCCAGAACAACTCAGCCATGTCAAGTGAGGTAGATACTCTGCACACCTAAGCTTACATGTCATAGAATATTAAAATGGTTTGGGCTGGGGGGGTTCTTAAAGATCACCTCATTCCACTCCCTCCCATGGACAGGGACAATTTCCACTGTCCCAGGTGGCTCCAGCCTGGCCTTGGGCACGTCCAGGGATCCAGGGGCAGCCACAGCTTCCCTGGGCAACCTGTGCCAAGGCCTCCTCACCCTCACAGGGGAGAATTTCTTCCTAATATTTAATCCAGCCCCACTCTCGGGCAGTTTAAAACCATTGCCCCTTGTCTTGCCACTCCAGGCCCACATGAAAGGTCCCTCTCCCTTTTTTTATCCCCAGTGTCAAACAAGGCAAAGCCACAACAGGTCTTAGTGCTGTCCATGCCCATGAAAAAGACATTTTTTAGAGTATCTCAATATCTGTGTCTTGGACTGAACCCTAATTGCAAATAATAATCCAAGGCATGGGCTGATGTTCTCCATTATTCTGCCTCCAAAACCAAAGGTGAGACAACACGATCTTCCAGACCTCTCTGTCTCTCGTGGAGCGCCCTTTGCAAAGATGTCTTTTATTCCTTTCAGGAGCAAGATAGACCAGGGCTTTTTCATGGGTTTTCTCAATATTCTTCCCCATTTCCTGAGTTTTGACGTGATTAGTAGCACACTCAGACAGGACAGACCGGCCACCAGCACAACGGAATGGGAAGTGGGTCCTGTGGTATCCACAGTAGCAATTTATCTATTTGAGTGTACAAAGGAAACTTCCTTGACTAAGAATATGGTTGCCTTCACTGAAATGAGCTTCTTTTCTGATGAGTAAGCCAGCTGGGGGAAAAAAAACTTTAAAAAAAAAAAGAAGTGGAAGAAGCTTCAAAACCAGATTCTGAGGCAGAAACATCTGATTTGCAGGCAGTTGGATCTGCTACGTGCTTTTTCAGGGCTTTGACGGCTTGGCATGATCATCTTCAAATCTCTGATCTCTCCAAAAGAAGCTTTTTTCCACGGAGAAAAATGTCTTTGGCCCTCTGGCGTTTCTGGCAGGCGCTCCCATGGATGTGATGTGGAATAGCCGACCAACATCCAACCCGGTCGCCAGATGTCATATTTGGCATGTCCTCTGGATGGAAGAGAGTGATGCTAAGCAGATCCTCCCTGCTTTGAAGCTTCCTGGCTGTCAGTTTTCCAGCGAGCCACTGGAAAAAGCGGCGGTTGACGAACGTAAGGGAAGATCAGGCTCCCCCTTTCAATTCGCGGCAAAACGTCGCCTCCGAAGGCTCAGATTTCCCTTCTGCCACCAGCCCCAGTAAAAGTGCAACAGCACCGACTGGATTTCAGGAGGAAACAAGTCTGGAACAATGAGATATGAATCCTGTCTGCAGTGGACCCTGGTTTTCTTTCCCTTCTTGTGTCACTTTGCCGCGATCTCAGACCAGGCCCGAGTTTGACCATGTTCTTTTTTCCCTCCTAAATAGCACAGCTGTCAGTGCTTTTGCAGAGAACCAGTCCTACCAGGTCAATTTTCATCAAATGCCCAATAAATGCTGTTAAAATACATCTGTGCTCCAAAGAGAACTCACATACTCCAACTTCAGCACCCGAACCTGAAGTAGAAATGGAACCTGAAGCAAGAACCGTTGCAGCTCCATATTCCTAATCATGAGGGGATGGTGATGTGAGATGAGAATGGAAAATACCAGCAGTTGTTTTCAGTTTTTTTGTTGCCTATCTTTTTTTTTTCACCCTGACATATTTAACAGCGTTCCTGTGCAATCCGCCTGATAGAATATATTTACTAAGAGCCACCTGCCCACGGCAATTGCTCGTCTGCTGCTCTGCTCACTGGGCTTTTCTGCCAAACCTTGTGGCCACAATCAGTTTTACACTCTGTTCTCTAATCAGGATGTTCTTTCCACATCCATTCTCAGTGTTGTTCTGGGAGCAGAGAAGAAAACTGGTCTGATTTCTCTACACCTTGAGTAGCTCTGTTCCTGCCAACCTACTTGGGATCTGCAGGGTTTACTTCAATCTTTATCCTCAAAAGATGTAGATTTTCCTTTTTATTTTATTTTTTTTTTTCTCACAGAGATGTCTTCGGAAAGGACAAAGCCATTTATTATTTTTGGTTTAAAACTTCTCCTTTTCTCACACCATCCACTCCAGCAACCAAAGGACACCAGCAAATTAGAGGAGCTCGAGCTCAGAAAAAAAGCCTTTAACCTGCTCTAGTCTGTAAGGAGAATCTCAGCCTTACTCGTTTTCAGTGTAAACACAGAGGAGTAAAATAAAATGCCGAGGTGAGCTGGGTGAGGTCCATGGGCTGAGTGAGACTGAACATCCCTGTGAAGGACAAAACCCTGGGCAGAAGTTCTGGGAGACACATTCAATGTCTAACACTGCAGGAAGCTCAGCTTTTAACATCTGCAGATATTCCCTTTGGGTCTTGGACACCCAATATCATGTCCCTGGGTGAATAAATGCTGGTTTCTGGTACTCCAGACCCTGCCTTGAGACAATCTTTCCTAATTTTTTTTATTTTAAATTCCCACTAGTGCTTCCTCCATTCCATCCTCCCCAAGCTTTTCCCATCTAATTTCATAACAGATGTCCACCAGTCAATCCTCAACAGTGATTTTTAACTAACCAAAATAGATGTGGATGAGATCTAAGGCTTGGCTCTGGATTGGAAAGGGGTAAACCAGAGTGCTGCTTGAAAGAATTCTTCTAAAATCAGCAGGTTTCCAGCCCTGCAACTTCTATAACAGAGCTGAGATCCTGTACTTGTTAGTGTCCTCTGACAGTGTCAGATAAACCTTAACTCACAAAAAATCTGTATTTAATAAGACTGAACTAATGGGTGGTGGGGGTTTATATGTAATTTGTACTTTCGGTATTTTTGTAACAGGTTTTTCTACAAATCACACAGTTACTGAAAGTGTGTGTGTGGGGGGCGGAAATAAAGGCCAATTAAAGCTGGTTCTGATAAATAAGCAGCCACTCAAAATCTTAGCAGAACTTGTTTTTGAGGCTCGTTCATGAAAACAATGATTTAATGAAAACAATTACATTCAGAGTTGTGTGAAGGGAAGGTGAATGAGGGGAGGATTTAATGCTGTTCCTTGAGCTAAAGATACGCTGGACACCGCCCTGACATAGCTGAGATTGTCAGAGGCTGGTTTGTCCAACTATTTTTGTTTCTTTAGATGATTAACGTTGTTCCCTGCCTATGTTGGAGGAGAAAACAGCCTCACAACTGGATTCAGCTTCCATTTTCATGTCAGCCCAGCTGGGAGACCAGGAGTGTTCATAATGAGAGATCAAGCTCTGCCAAAACCACTGAAATAAACCCTGTTATTGTTGAATCCAGGCAAAAAATTAATGGGTTGGACTAGATGATCTCCAGAGGTCCCTTCCAACACTAACTATTCTGTGATCCGAGTGTATTTTGAGCATCTTTACATGTGGACACTTTGTGAATTTTCAATTTTTTTTGTAGGTTGCCACCTCAGAGGAGTCAATGTCTCCAGGGCTTTCTTCAAAGCATCTGAGCTGACCACCTGAAGACACTTTCAAATTCAGAATTATTACCAAATAAAGCAGAATTGTTACACTATTGTAACTGTAAGGTAAAGACGTCCAGATTGGCTTTGTGCTCGGAAAGGACAACCTTCAATTTTTATGGAAATAGTTCAAGTTTATTTTAATTTCTCTGTGTGAGCTGAAGTACATTTTGGATGGATCTGACTTCGGCAGTGACTCACTAAACAATAACTCTGATAAGTGCAAACCATGAGGGTTGAACTGTGCCAGGATGAAGGAGGTGGCATCCCTGCACTGTTCTAACAGGGATCCTGGTGAATCCATTTTTACAACTGATTCATCCATAATATTCCCAATCAAGTCCTGATGTTAAAAGGAAGTAGGAACAACATGTGACTGCTATAAACACAGTGGTGGTTACGCTTCACTGCCTCTCATTTTCTGTGTTTCCTCAACACTTTGTAATCCATGTTTTCAAGCTACAAATCCAAATCATTCCCAGACACCCCCACAGCTCAGCCTTTTATCTTTCCCCAGAGTGACACTCACCTTCATAACTCTGTGCCAGGTTATGTCGGATGATGTTGACGGGCTGGTCAGGAAGGTTTTTGGACGGTGACTGGCTGTTGGGCACCAAGGAGTTGGTGTAATGCCACTGGCACTCTCCGTTGGTCTGCAGCGTGCTCAGGAAGAACCGCGCCACTTCGCAAGGTGCTCCTTGGGGCTGTCCGAATTTCGCAGGCAGCATTTGCTTTTTGCTGCTGAAGACGTGGGAATCCACGGGGAAGTGTCCATAATGGTAGGAGAAGGGCAGGCTGTACGGCGGGGCATATAAAAGTTCGCTGTTTTCTGAAGGGAGGTTTTGTTCCTGAATGGCGGCGGCGCTCGCGGCGGGGCTGGGCCGCCAGTTTCCCACCTGGCTGCATTCCAGTTTGTCTGGTTGGAATGAGCTGTATTGCTGGGGGAAAGAGGGGGGAAAAAAAGAGGGGGAAAATAAAAAAGGAGGGGAAGAGAGATAAATGAGTCATTTTTATATGGAACTGTGTCTTACAGGCACGCAGAGCTGGGCCTCCTTCGACTGCGATCTCACGGCCTAAAGGGGTGTTTGGAGTTCCTTGTCTTTGTGGTAAGAGTTTGTTCATGGGACAAAAAACAGAGATTTTTTTTCCTCCTAATGTTAAGTGTTTATTTGATAATTTNTCTTCGACTGCGATCTCACGGCCTCAAGGGGTGTTTGGAGTTCCTTGTCTTCGTGATAACAGTTTGTTCATGGGACAAAAAACAGCGATTTTTTCCTCCTAATGTTAAGTGTTTATTTGATAATTTTGGCAGTTCAATTTCACAGAATCATTAAGGCTGGAGGAGAGATCACGGAGTGCCCCCTGTGCCCCATCCCCACCTTGTCCCTGAGTGCCACGGCCAGTCCTGCCTTGGACACCTGCAGGGATGGGCACTCCAAACCTCCCTGGGCAGCCCCTGATGGATNCCCTGGGCAGCCCCTGCCAAGGCCTCCCCACCCTTTCCAGGAACAATTTCCTCCTCAGCTCCAACCTGAGCCTCTCCTGGCACAGTCTGAGGCCCTTCCCTCTCCTCCTGTCCCTTGTTCCCTGGGAGCAGAGCTGGAAACAGCCCTGGAAGTGCAGCCAAACTAAGTGTGGGCAGTTGTAAATACCAGGGGGCAGAAGTTTGTTGTAAAGCACTGGAATTCACTGAATAATGAATTATTAGGCCAAAAATATGGTTTGACATGTCAAGATTTAGAATGGAAGAAACACCAAATCTCTCCTTTCCCTCAGCTTCTATCACAATATTTTTCTCTTCCCATTCTCGCCCCCACCCTCCTCTCCACCCTCCTAATACTTTTTGGAATCTCACTGCTTCCAATGCAATAATGTAATCAAATAATCAAATCCATGTGATGTCAAGGACTCCACATATAATCAGTGAACAAGACCCGCTCTACACCAGCACAAATTTTCAGAGCACAGCTATTCTTAGTATAGGATTTTCCTCTTTTGGCCAAGAAAGGACCTTGTTTTTAAAGTACTTTACCTGTGCCATATCTAAAAAGTTTTACATCACTCCCCAGAGTTGCTTTGTACCAGCTGTGCTGTCCACCCCAGAATCAAAAGTGTCTGATTATAATCTGGCTTGTGAGAGATTTCCTGAGGCAGAACATGCCAGTGTCAGTTTAATACTAAGTTCAGTCCTGGGTGATCTCTCTCCTGCCCCAAGCACTCTGTGACAACAATTGGTAAGTAAATACACTGCCCCAGAAGTTACCTGTTGTGGGTAAGGTGTTGTTCTGAGTTTTGCCTTCATTTTATTACTTTTGGGTTTTATTATTTTCCTTGTTTCCTGCGAGGTAGGTACTGAGTTTCTGCATGAAAACTGCGACTTGGAAATGGTGACCTGGTCCAGTGACAACTGAAGCTCCTTATACTCGATATCTCTGCAAAAGAGGAGTCCAATAAATTGCTACATACTCAAAAACAGAGCACAAATCCAAAATAGCTCCTGTGAAAACATGTAAGCGTTCAAAACGTTTTAATTGTCACTCTTCCGAGGTTTTCCCTGAGTCTGGGGATGTCAGCAGAAAGGGAATCTTATGGTCTGACTCCATCCCCATGCCAATGTGTCACAAACATCCTGACAAAAGCAGAACACTGAAAACCATGTTAACGTCTTTGTTTCTGAACCTAAGCTATGCCAACGTCTCTCTGGCCTCCGTGGCACCCTGCAGTTTGGAATCACAGCCAGGTCATCTAAAAGAACAACACAGATGGATTAATCTGTCTCCTGCTCAAGCAGGAATTAGTCTCTTCCTTGGCTCTCACAATCAGCCCCGAGGAAAGGAAAAGGAGGGACGTTCCTCTCCTGTCAGCGCCGTGTGCCTGGAACGAGATCACATGAGCTGTAGTGATGGTTTTCCTGCTCACAGACTCACAGGAGCACCAAATTATCAGGGTTGGAAGAGGCCTTCGGGAACATTCAGTCCCACTGTCCCCCCAGCATCCATGTCCCCAAGGGCCACATCCAGATGCCTCTGGAACATTCCCAGACACTGGGACTCCAACGTTTCCCTGGGACACTGATTCCAATCCCTGTCCACTCTGGCAGCAAAAAGTTGTTCCTAATCTCCAATGTGAACCTGCCCTGGGGCAGTTTCAGGCCATTCCCTCTCCTCCTTTCCCTTGGGCCATGGGAGCAGAGCCCGACCCCCCCTCACTGCCCCCTCCTGTCAGGCATTTGGGGAGAGCAATGAGGTCCCCCCTGAGCCTCCTCTGCTCCAGACAAACCCTCCCAGCTCCCTCTTAAAACACATTATCCAGTCTCTTCTCAAACTCCATTGCCCTTCCCTGAACACGATGAAGATTTACATAATAACGAGGAATTTTATCTCTTTTTCACTCAGCACAACTCAAGATGGGACGATACCGAGAAAGTCGCAATCACAAAACGATGCTGGAAGACACGAAGGAAACTCAGAGCATTTAATTAGCAATGAATCAATTAGTGGTACGTAGCACATAATGGTACAAAGTATTTGGACTTACGTAAGGACATAATTGACACTCACTATGCAGTGAGGCCGTGACGAACGGCTGTTGTGCACAATGGTGGCGTAGCTCTGCACCCAAACCCAGCCCCCGTGCTTGGACAGCAGCCGGTAGTACTTGGTGGTGACTTGGCCTTTCACCAACACTGGGAATTCAATGGAAAAAAAATTCAATTAAAAATACATGATAAATATTTCTTCGACTTGCAATTGCTTCCTGGGAAGATTGATTTGCAAGGCAAGGGCTTTTCTCCCTCATTCTCCTGCCTGAAAGCTCCTCCTCCCACCAAACTTTAAATAACCCCTCTGCAAAGATGTCTCTCCTGCCCTTTTATGTAGATTTATAACATCACATTATTGTATCACAGTATAGATAAGGCTGGAAAGGACCTTGAAGATCATCCAGTTCAACCTATAGCCCAACTAACCCAGCATCGACATCTAGATCATATCACTCAGCACCTCATCCAACCTCCCCTTGAACACCTCCAGGGTTGGTGACTCAACCACCTCTGTGGGCAACCCATTCCACATCCGGATCACTCTGTCAGTGAAAAACCTTTTCCTAATATCAAGTCTAAACTTTCCCTGCTGAAGCTTAAGATATAATATGTTGAAAACTCTTAAGGTTTGTCTTCCTTCTGTTCTGCTCTCCTCTGGTAACGTTCTTCAAAAACGCTTCTTAAACTTATAATGGAAAAAGGAAAGATCAAGGCAGCAAAGGTATTTTGAATGGGACAAAACTTGTTTGAAAGGACGAGAGAAAATGACCTTAAGTTGGACCTGGACAGGTTCAGATGAGATATTAGAACAATTGTTTTCCTGCAGGAGTGGTCAGGCCTTGGAATAAATCATCCAGGGAGGTCGTGGAGTCACAGACTCTGGAAGTGTCCAGAGGTGTCTGGATGTGGCCATTGAGGACACAACCTTGGATTAGGGGTGGTTCTGGTGGTGCTGGGCGAGGGTCGGACTGAATGATCTTGAAGGTCTCTTCCAACCATGAAGATCCTGTGATTCTGTGATTTTTTTTCCCACTATATTTGAAGCACTTCTGTCATTCACAGCTTGATAGATTAACGTGCATTTTGCAATGCATTTTTGGGTTTAAGGTTTTCTTTCCTCTGTAAACTCTACATTCTGAAAGGTGATTGAAAGGGTAAAATCAAAAATATTAGTTGTTTGTGAAGTACCCAAATAAAGACAAAGAGAGAGAGGTGAATCAGTGATATTTCACAACACATGTAATCCTCTCTAAACTGTTTTGGATCCTCTGTGAACAAGGATGTTTTGGCATGAGCTATAACAGGAGATGTGCAGCATCTCCAAGGATTTGATCCAGCCACAAGTATTTCTGGTTCAGTGCCAGGCATTCATCTAATGATTCACTAGAAGATAATGCCCAGCTTTCTAAGGTGGTTCTTCATTTGTTTGGCCCTGGATCGTTCCTCTAGGAAAGTCTTCTTATTCTTCTATAAAATTAGTTATTTATTATAAATTAGGAAATCATGGACTGAACTCTCTACACAAAATATGTTCAAGTGACTAGTGGCAGCGATACCTTTATAAAATGCAGCATTAGGAAATGGAATTACTGCTGAAAAATGCAGGACTTGGAGTAGATTGAGCATAATAGCAAAGCTCATTGTCATTCTGTGTTCTCCTTGTACTTGTTTGGAGCAGAAACAAGTCAGTGATAAGGTTTGTAATTTCAGTACAAAACAGAGATCACATTAATGTGAATAATGTGAATAGCCTGATGTAAGACTGACAAAAACAGAAGAGCAAGGGTTCTTGTTCTTGCTAAAAGCTCTTCTGAGTCAGTTACAGAATCATGGAATGGTTTGGATTGGAAGAGAGCTTGAAGATCACCTCATTCCAAGCCCCCTGCCCTGGGCAGGGATAGAGTCCCATCCAACCTGGCCTTGAACAATTCCAAGGATGAAGCATCCAAAGCACCTCTGGGCAACCCTTTCCAGTGCCTTACCACCCTCACAGGGAGTAATTGTATTTTCTAACACTAGTCTAAACCTGCACTCTCTCAGTCTAAAGCCTCTCCTGTCCCTGGATGCCCAAATAAAAAGTCCCTCATCCTCCTTTTTAGAAGCTCCCTTAGGGTACTGGAAGGCCACAACGAAGTCTCCTCAAAGTCTGGAGCATATAAACCATGTCTCTGAAATGCTGGTTCTCCTGTCCTTCTGAGCACATCACAACATATTTAAACATTTCTTCAGATCCAGATAACCCCCCTTAGAAAATCAAGTTCTTACAAAACGGCTGTTTCTGGAGATGTCAGTTCTTCTGTTTCAGGATAAGGTTTCCATTTGTTCAGAAAGATACAAGATGAACCATATCTACAACCTCCTCCTGAGGGCCAACCCCAGCCTGTGCCCTGTGTGCCAGGCCCAGGAGCAGGGCAGGGCTGGAGCTGGGCCAGGGCAGGGTTGGGTTGGAGCTGAGGAAAAGGTTCTTCCCCCAGAGGGTGGTCGGGCACTGCCCAGGCTCCCCAGGGAATGGGCACGGAGCTCCAGGAGCCTTTGGACAGGCTGGGATTGCTGGGAGGGCTGGGAGATGGACTTGGATGATCCTTGTGATTCCCACTCAGCTTAGGATACCCTGATTCTACGATCTTGGAAGATCTTCAAAACCAAACCTTCACTGACCCCAACCCCCTGATGTTTTGGGTTTAAAGTCTCTCTTAGGTATCAGCTTTCTGCCTCATCCTTGCTGATCCCCTTTTCACTCCTGCATTTCTGCATGGAATGCTTTATGGGGCGGAGGTGTGCAGGGGTACAGATAGGCAAGAAAATCATGATAAGTGTGTTTGTAAGTATGTAAAAACACGTACAAAATATAAAGATATGTGTTCTTTAAGTGCAATTTATCACTCCAAAGTAAAGGTCCTGTAAGTTTGTTCTAAGAATATTTAATAATCAGGTGTATTTCTTGGTGTTCTATAACTGTGGATGGTGCTCTATGGTTGTGGCTGCCCCATCCCTACGAGTGTTCAAGGACAGGTTGGATGGGACTCTGAGCGACCTGGGACAGAGGAAGGTGTCCCTGTCCATGGCAGGGAGTGGAACTGGATGAACTTTAAGGTCCCACCACTCTGTGGTTCTATGATTCTGTGATTTATCCTACAGTCCAAATGGTCCCGTTCCAGGAAATGATGCTTACACATTATCCCAGATCATCTAACAGATATTTTTTGGAATGTGGTCTAGGCTTTTAAGAACTGAGTCTTTGTGCTTGTCTAATGAGCACGTTTTCCTTGAGTTCAAAATGCTTTGCTATTCAGTCTCCTGAAAGAGAAATTAATGCTGTCACAGATCAGTAGCTATAACAAAGTTCTTCCGTGTGCTTTGGGACTAGTTTTGGCTTTCTTTCCCTCTCACTGATTTTTTTTTTAAGTCCTCATTTTAGCTCTGCAGCTAAGACAGAATTTTGAAAGAAATGAAAACCACTGAGGGCTACAGTGTTCAGCTTTCCTTCCTAATTATATGGATAAACCAATATTTCTCCTGGGATGGGGGAGGACTCCATGTCTCCTGCTTTTTTAGCAATCTGGGGAAAGTCTGACCTTGGCTGGAGGACAGTAACTGTGCATCTGATACAGTAAATGAGGTCAGTCTCCATGTGGCTCCGAGTTAAATTGCCCTGTTTGATGCTGCATCGGAAACCTCAGGAGTGGGAGTGAGGTAAATCCACGACCAAGACAATCTGTGCAGGCTCAGACTCCTTGGTGGCCTCTGCTGCAATGCAGCGGGGAGGATTCCATGGCTCCAGCCTTGGCTCTGGGATGTGCCATTTGTAACTGGGTGTTCCACTGCTGTGGTTCCCTCCTGGTTGAGCAGATGAGCTGAAAAAGGCACTGGGCTGGTTGGGCTGGTCCTTCTGGTCTGTCAGAGACCACTATTTAAAAAGGCTCCATCAAACTCCCGAGCATGTGGCCGGGAGTTCCCAGCCTGCACTTAAGGATGCCACCAAGACAAATGGATTCTTTGGTTCCACACTGGGAGCAGTTCCTGATTTATCTTCCCTGGCGTGTCATCGGCCCTCAGGCAGCGTGGCCAGCGGACGGTGCCCAGCAGACTCCGCCGGTCTTTTGACCTTTGGATTCTTAAAAGCTCCTGCTGCTCTGCCAGAAGCCTTGATTGCTGAGGGAACAAGAGTAGACCAGACACCAGAGACAGTGAAACTGTGCTCTGCTCTAATAGAAATTCTATAAATACAAGATTTGACTTCCAGGAAGCAGGCGAACGGTTTGGTGACAACATCAGCTGAGGCTGGGCCTTGCCTTGCTGAGGCTCAGAGGTGATCAAGGTTATGAGGGAAGAACGACGATGGGGTGCACAAAATCCCCCTCACGGAGAGGACAGTAACAATACAATCATGAAGTGATTCCTCTGAGGGCACAAACACAACCTGCCTGTGCTGGAAAAGCCTCTCCATCCTGGGTTTTGGAATACAAGATCCTGAGGCGGGGACTCGTCATTTGTGTGGCCCCATTTCCCCAGCTGCAGAGCAAACACTGGGTGTATTAATGGTGCTCCAGAAATAAATAACTCCACTTCAAATGCCTGAAGCTTTTTCATGTAGCTGGAAGCCAATCAAATGTTTTAAAACAGGAAACTGTTTGCTGCCAGCACACCTGAGGCAAATATCCACATCTACACCTTCCCCTCAGCTTGGCGCTCTTGTTATATCCCTTCTGACTTGTTCTCCTCACTGTTTGCCTTTGTTTTATTCTCTGTGCTGCCTGACTTAGAGTTCAGTTGCTTGAGGTCTTCAGTTTAGGAAATTTTTTTCCCCCCTCTTTGAAAAAGCCAATGGTTATCCTGGTTTAGTGTCGCTCATTTTTTTCTTTCTTTAAAATTATTCTTAATGCCCTTATTAGGTGTAAGATGTTTCTCTTCATCAGATGACACTTCATCATCAGGTTGTTTTATTGAATGGATTGTCAAACCTGCCAACCTTTTGCTGCTCATGTTCCTGAGACATTCCCTGATGGATGGTGGGGGAGCTCTGACCGTGCTCCCCAGAGGGACTTTCTACACTTTACATCTGTTTTAATAATTCCCATTACTTGGTTTTCCTAACCATGAGTCTGCTCTATTCCCACCGTTGCCCAAGAATTTGCCCTTTTTTTTTGCTCCTTGGGATTTATTTGCTTTGAAACTTTCATAAATTCCTACGCATGTCTCGCATTTTTCTTCTGTTTTTAAACTTTACCATCATTTATCTTTAATCTACAGAACTGCTCTCAGTGTTCAATTTGGTCAAGGGCTTTTCTTCTTTTTTTTTTTTTCCTTGTGGGAGGATGTGGTGGGTAATTGAGTAAACATGATTTGTCTCTTTATTTCAAACTCCAGTCGTACATAGATCAAACTGGCAGCCAAAGTACAAATCTACCACGCACGCAAAATTATCCATCATGCTGCTCTAAAATGGAAAACTGCTTTCCAGAGGTGACTGTGGCCAGAGTGGTATCATCTCCGTGCTGCCTGACAAAGGTATTTTCAACCAGACTTGTGAAAATAAGGAGTGATTTTTGTCCAGGCCAACAGTCCCATCCAGATGCAGATGTTTACACCACAATGAAGATGCTCCAAGAGGACATTGCTGTGTTGCCTGGCCATCCGAATTTTTTTGTTTTAATCCCCACACTATTCAATTGTGTTTTGGTAAATGTGAACTCGCTGTAAAGACCAGCTTTAGCTTTCCCTGGTGTAGCACAACCTGCCATCGATGGAATTTGGCGCCCGGAATTTCAGCGCCAACTCGCCAAACACACTTAAAACCTCTTTTATATTCCAGATCCTCCTGCATGGCTCATATGGATGTGAACAACTGACTTGTTTCTCCTTCAGGAAGCCTAAAAGAAGGGTTTGACTCTGAGTGCTTCCAGCCTACAGGAGCAATCTGGAAAAAAAATTCCCTGACATTGGTTTTTGGATGTCATCTTTGCATCGTATGGGTTGCAGCAGGCTGAGCCAAATCCAGAGTTCAGCTATTCCCTCAGCTTGCTTTTCAAATTAATGTGCTACTGAATGAGCTACTTCCCAGATCCAGATGTTTGAAGATATGATTAGTGTCTCTGCTGGAAAACGAGAGATTATTAAATGTAGGATTTTTTTTCTCCCTGACAATCCATTCTCCAAACCTCATCCACATGCTATTAATGAATGTTCCTCCAAGGACTTTTTTGGGGTTGCATTCGCTTCAAACACAGGATGGTTATTGCTAACATATTTCAGAGGAACAGGGAGCTGGTTTGGAGCTTTTGTGTCAACAACAGAAGCTAGTAAAGTTCACATTTTGCCCTCTCAGTCACCCACTTGCCCTTTTGGTTTTCTTTCCCTTCACGAGATCATCATCCAGAATCAACCCCAAACTTTCCAAAGACCCCAGACCCCGTAAGTACCAGGGTGAAAATGGCCAGATTAGGGTTTTTTGGTTTGTTTTTTTTTTTTTTTCAGAAGAAGGGCATATTGAGTATCAAGCCTATTTGCAGAATTAATGGTTTCCTTAAGTGATAGCCAAGTACTTTTGAAAATCTGTCTCCAATCAAGATTTGGAAAGTTTTTTCCTGCTTTCCAGCATAGTGCTTGTTGTCTACAGAACTTCTCACTCCACTTAATGCATTTCATAGAATCACAGATTCATAAAATGGTTTGGGTTGGAAGGGACCTTAAAGATCATCCAGTGTCACCCCCTGCCATGGGCAGGGACACCTTCCACTGTCCCAGGTGGCTCCAGCCTGGCCTTGGACACTTCCAGGGATCCAGGGGCAGCCACAGCTTCTCTGGGAATTCTATCCCAGCCCCTCCCCACCCTCACAGCCAACAATTCCTTCCCAATATCCCATCTAACCCCACTCTCAGTGTGAAGCCATTTCCCCCTTGTCCTGTCCCTCCAGGCCCTTGGAATTGGTTTCTCTCCCTGTTCCTTGTGGCTCCTTCAGCTCCTGGAAGGCCACACTGAGGTCACCCCAAAGCTTCTCCTCTCCAGGCTGAACATTCCCAGCTCTCCCAGCCTTTCCTCCCAGCAGAGCTGCTCCATCCCTTTGATCAACTTGGGGCCTCCTCTGGCCTCGCTCCAACAGGTCTAATTCCTTCCTGAGCTTCCAGCCCAGCATTCCTTGTACTCACACAGATGATGAGCATATCGTAAGTGGAACACGTCACAGCCATGGACATGGTGGTAGAGGGTTTTTTCTATCAGATCTTGAGGTTCATACCCAGTTAATTCAGTGACCCTGAAAAAGGAACAATCCATAATAAACAAAACCTCCAGGAATATTCCGTTTCATTAACCTAACATTTGGCTGCGCCAACAAATCAGGTGCCTAAAAACCGCGGGACAAAATGTTAGTTTTGGAAACAGAATCCTCACCTTTATAGGAAAATAAACCCTCTCAGCCCAGCCAAGGCAAGGTGCAGCTATTCCCTGCTACACACAGGCAGGAAAAAGAGATCTTTTACTTATTTCCACCTTGGGCATTTTGCCATCCAAGATCCTTTGCACGAAGTTCCAGTACAGGGGCTGCTCGAGAAACAATACAACCACTCTTGTGGGCTGCTGAGACATTTTCATTTGCTTTTGCAGAGGTACAAGTGTGGCAGGTATGTTGGTCCATAGGAGCTGTGATCGTGGTCTGTGAAGAAATTCAGGCTGATGCCAAACAGAAGAAGGAAGCAGGAGATTATTCCAGCTGAGAATGTGCAACGGCAAGGAGGTGTGAAGACCAAAAGGCTGAAGCTTGGCTTCAAAAAAACACACTCATGTGATGAGAAGGAGAAAAATGGAAGGAATTTGAAAGAGCAGCATCTCTGCAGATGTTAAAAAACCAGACTACACAGGTCAGACTTCCACGGGGTCAGACATGAAGAGTCAAACTTCATGTTTCAGAATGGACTTTGGGTTTTTTAGCACAGTTGCTTGAGAACAAAAATCCTCCAGTGAAATGTGTGACAGCCGTAATGGGGCTTGTTTAGCCAGGGCTGCTTGGGGTGTTCCATGATGGCCTGGGCTTTCTTCACTTAAAAAAGGCAGAACACAGGTCATATATAAAGCTGCATTTGCATTGACAAGCAGCACAGTCCATTAGCAGGTGATCTGAAGAGTAAAATAGTTATTGCTGAGGATTTACTGCACCAGCAGATGCATCTGCATGTTTTAATTTCAGGAGTTTTACTTGGGGCTGGCTCTAATCTAGGCCTGTGTTGTCCTCCAGTTTAGACTGAAGGAATCCAGTTTAAATGCCTTCATTTCATGATCTTCAGCTCAATGACTGGGGAAGGTCAGGACATTGACCTCACAGGGGTGTTTCTGATCAACATAAACACTAACGAGGATGCACAGCACCAGAGAATAGCACAGTGACAACTCCAGAAATCAAATGGGGTCTCAAGCAATGTGTGTCGATGGGGGATTGAAGATAACGTGAATTTTGATTAGTTTCTCCTTTTTTGTCATAACTGTTATGTGTCTTCTCTACTCATACCTGACTGTAACCAGCCCAGTGGAGCCACAGAAACTGGAGACATGACATTCTGCTTGAGGGAGCGTTGGGTGTCTGAGCTCTGCTGGAGGAAATCACAAACCCCAACAACATAAAAATGCCTTTGAGATCTGATTTATTACAAATAAAGTACAAACACATCCATACCTCCCTGGCTATGCCTTCCTCTGGGAAACTCCTGCATGCCTTTGCCTCAGTCAGGGACTGCCAACGAGAAGTGAGCACGTGTAGCCTCTTTCTACAGGAGGATATAGGAATTTATGCTTGAGTTTCTCCTGTGCAGCGTGTGCTGGTCCCGAATTCTCACTCAAGCCTATCAGCAGGGTGAAATACTGCCAAAAAATCCCGCTCAGGTTTCAGTGCTCCTTCTGAATCCAGTGAAATCAAACCAAGGGTGGCAGTTCCATCCTGCTCACTTGGTGAGTACAGAAGCAGCTAATCCAAACCCAAGCAGAACTCCACAAACCTAAGGCAGGTGTTCACTTTTCCAAAGGTGCAGCCTCACTTGGAAGCTGGTCTTCCCATGGGCTAAAAAACCACCCTTTTTACTGTTCCTAGGCTGCCCAAAGTTTTGAAAAGTTTGAATCTAGAAACAAACTCAACTGTTTTGCTTCCTTAACATAAAATCAACCTCTCAGTGAGCCACTGTAGGGAGCCTGGGCTCCCAAAGCTGTCCCTTGCACGTGACAGGGCACACAGAAGGAAGCAGAGCTTCTGGCCTCAAGAGTTCTTTAAAGGCTTCGTAAACCACCTGGCAATGAATGCATTGGCTGCTCCATGAAAAACAGAGGGAGCTGCTCACTTTGGAGGGAAGTGACTGTCTCCCATTTCCAGTGACATCAATGAATAAAGTCTTGGGTGTTTTATGTTGTGTCTAGAAAGGGTTATTGAAGAGCTCCTTCCCATGGCTTTCACATTGTCTGCATTGACTATTTCCTTTAAAGATCCAGAACCAAGCCTGAAAACAGTTTTATTTTATTCCTCTTATGTCTCTGCTCCAGGCAAATATCGTTTGGTTTGCTCAGCTGGGAAAGCAAAAGGCTTTGGTAATGCTTAATAGCCCTGATTGTCCCCTGCGTGGATGACACCCATCTGCTCTTCTGTAAACACAGCTCTGGGTCTGTCCATGCTCCTGTCAGCACCTCTGCTTGTTCTGTCTCCTTTGAAGACACTTATTTCTTCAGGCAGTTCTTCTTAGGCACATCATTTCCTTTTTTTATTCCGCATGCAAAGACATGTTTCTAAACCCCCTTGTGCTTCTTTGTAGCTGTTACATTCAGCAACATGTGCCAAAAGAAGGAAAAAAAAAAAAAGAGGAAGGGTTCCAGAAACAAGAAGTTCTTTATATTTTAGCAGCTGATGGCCCAATACCTCCTGGACTCATCACTGAGGAAGAGCATGTCTTTGCTTGGTTGACCTGCCATGCCAGACCTCCCCACTGTCTCGGGTACAGACTCTTTGTCCCGGCTGCACATGAACCCGATTTCAGCTCTTTGCAAGTCCAGCATTCCAGGGAAATGTGGGACACATGCTCCACAGGCAGGGATTTGTGAAGAATGATCATCTTGTCAATAGTGTGTGTATTGGGCTTTTCCCCTCAAGGTATCTTAAGCTGAACTGTACAATGTACAATTGTATGTTCCAAGTTGCTGCGCTTCAAAAAGAGACAAATGAATCATTTCTGCTCTGGTTCTGGGTTCTTCTTAGCTGGGAGCAAAGGAAGGATTCTTTTTTCTTCAGCAATAGCTGTTTTCCCAAATTTTGTTGAGGAAGGTCATGTTTCCATGTGGTAAAAAAATAATGGAATTAATTTTTGTTCTAACCACCCCACCACTGGTTTCATTGTCAAGGCATTGCACTGACGTGCAGAACACTCTCTTCTTGCTATTCAGTCAAAAGCTTTCTGGATGACCCCAGCGAGTCATTTGACCTCAAGGTTCCAGTTGTGGAGTTGGTTCTTTTTGGTACATCCTCAATTTTATCTCCTTTGAGGTAAAAACGTACCCCTGCTCATCTGAGGAACACTGACAGCAAGGAGGCTTTAGCTGACTCCCTAAACTGCAGGTAACTCCAGGTTAAATCATCCAGGCTCTCATTTCTTGGCATTCAAGACAAAGTATGGTCTGTCCAGCTGCCTGAAAGGCTTTGAAGACTCACGTGGCCTTTAAGCTGCAGATCTATTTGGGCTGCTTTGTTTTCTCATGGATATTTTGATCTGTTTGGAAACCAGACACTTGAGCGGGAAAGCGCTTTGATGCTGAAAACCAAAACAGCGGCTTACCTGGAATCTAGGAATATTAACTTTAAGTCCAAGCTCGCTCTGAACATAAACATGTTGCTGTGAAGTTTGATTTCAGTGATGGCACTCGGGGGTAAGGACTGACCTACAGCCACCAGCCCAACAATTTGGTAGCAGGAGTCGTACAGAGACATGTCGAGCATGTACTGACGGATCTTCAAGTAGCCGCTGCAGTGGATCACCTGGAAGGACAGGAAAGGAGGTCATGGTTTAAAGTTGCGTCAGGGATGATTTAGACTTAATATTATAAAACAGTTCTTTACAGAGAGAGTGATCTCTCATTGGAATGGGCTCCCTAGGGAGGTGGTGGAGGCAGCGTCTCTGGAGCTGTTTAAGAAGAGGTTGGATGATGCACCTGACTTGGTATCAGGACAGGGGTTGTGGTATGTTGATGTCAGGTTATGGAGGTTGGGTATCAGGTGTTAGGTCAGGTTTTAGGCCTTAGGAGAGGTGTGTTAGTTGGGTGAGGTTAGACTGTGGTTGGACTGGATGACATTTATGGTCTTTTCCAACCGAAAGAGTAATTCTGTGTAATTCTGTGAAAACACAGTGTCTGATGGCAAAGCAGCCCGTGACTCAGTTCCTAGGGGTTTATAAAACCTCCACACCTTTAGAACATTGAATTCTGCGCAGTCTGTTAAGGCTTTGGGGTTGTGGTTAATCTCTAAGTAGGGATTAACCACAGTGAGCACGGGTTTGTGTTTACTGCCAGGGTGATTCCTCCAGGGTGAAAGCAGGTGTTCTTTGGGGAGGTTCAGGCTGGATGTCAGGAAGAGTTTTTTCCCAGAGAGAGTGATCCCTCAGTGGAATGGGCTGCCCAGGGAGGTGGTGGAGTCGCCATCCCTGGAGGTGTTGAAGGTCAGACTGGATGAGGAGCTCAGTGCCATGGTCTAGATGGTGGGAGGCTTGGCTGGATGGAGCGTGGTGCCCGTGGTTCCAGGGTTGTGGGGCTGATCCCTGGGTGGGCGTTGGCTTGGGAGTTGGACTTGATGAACCTGAGGGACCCTTCCAACTCAGAATAACCTTGGAACCTGTGACTGTCTGATTGCTTTCTAGTTAATACTTTCTTGTAGGTACAGCCAGAATTGCTGTTCATTGATAAAAATATCTGAAAGTTGGGATTTTTTAATGACTCTCCCTCTCTCACGTACACACAGAAGTGTATAAGAGCATTTTAATGAGTTAATCTCGTTAAAACCAGACATTTTAAACATCCAGTGTACATTACTGCATGACATGTATAGATCTTAACTGCTCTATGTGTAAATGCACAAGAACTGAGTTTGAAATTCTCTGGTCACGTTCAGATTATATTCTTTTGGTACGTGACCAAGTCCCGAGGTCGGATTTCGGAATCCCTGTATCCAATTCCTCATCACAGAGGTGATAATGTCAGTGTTAGACCATAAAAATTCACAATGTCAGCTAAAGAGAAGGGGAAAATGTAACCAAGGGACTTCTCCAGAGCATAAGATATTTTAATATTGTGCTGGAGTTTAAAAATCCTTGGTGTTCCTGCCAATTCTCTGGTCCAAGCACCAGGCACACACACATCCTTTAGCTTCATTTCTCTGTTTGTTTGACTTTTCCCTGTTTCCAATGCACATGAATAAATATTTGGTGTTCCTGAAGAACCGACTAAACCTCACCTATAAACAGGCTCCTCCTGTATAACCTTCTTTCCAGTCACAAAGGAATTTATGTGTTTAACAAAAGTACAACAACAAGGAAAACTTCTTTAAGATCTCTCAGCAGCTCTGAATTCCCAGATCATTTTGTCCAGGAGTTTTTCTCTTGCTGAATTATTTTTTGCAGGAATTATTCTGTGCAGCTCGAGGAGCGGAAAATACAAACACTGCAAAGCAGAAAATGAGAACTGCCTGCCAAGCTGAAAATTCAAGTGACCTGAATGGCAGCTCTTTTCCCACAGCATTTGCTGTGGCTTCTGATTTCATGTAATAAACAGAAAAATAAAAATAAAAATAAATTTTATAAAAGTGAGATTTATAAACCGACTTAGTGGTTTACTACAATCCAACCCTGAGGTGACAGTAATGGTTGTTTAGGACAAATTAAAGCCCAGGCCAATGAGGTGACTTGTGCAATTGGGTGGCTGCTCAGCCAGAGGCTGAGGGACGTGGAAAGCTTCCAAAATTCCTCTGTCTGGGTTCCTGAATCACCTGCCGTAGTTCCCCAGGGGAATAAGACCTGGCTGTGTGCTCCCCTCCCAGCCCTGTGGCTGAGCTCCAGCTCCTTCCCCACTTGGGAAGATCAGGGATCAAGATGTGGGAATGTGTCACAAGGCAAACTCCAGCTCACTGGGAGAGAGGTTGGACTTGGATTGTTCAGGGGAGCTGCAATCAGCAGTGGCATTTTTGGGATCTTTTCTGATTCTTTTCATCACAGGTTTTGCTCTCAGATACACAGAAGTAAAAAAAACCCAACCCAATCTTATATATATATATATATATATGTATAATATACATTACCTTGTAGCCACTGCAAGTCAGTCCTGCATTCCTCTTGGCCAGAACACACTTCATCCTCAGGAAAAAGGATCTCTCGATTTCATATTCTGAAAGCAAAAACCACACTGCTCATTCATTGCTGAAGGTTTCCAGACTGCCCAGAACGTTCCCCTGGATGGTTTCACAGAGGGTTTTGTGTCTCAGCCTCAGGCAACAAAAGGAGTCAGCCACTCTGCTTCCCCCACTCCATCATCCCTCGGGATTTATTTCACCTCCAGGAGGATTCCCAGTGAAAACTGGGCAAGTCAGGACGACCAGGTCCCCAAAATTCTGGTTTTACCACTCTCCATGAGACAATCCCCTTGTTTCTGGACAGCTGGTACCAGTCCCTGCTGGGAAAGGGAAGGAAACGTGTCCTTTGGGGTGCAGGGAAATGAAGCCACTCTCCAAAAATAATTTCACAGTGGGAAACGAGAAAATTCAGTGGGTTTGGAATAATTTGAGCATATGAAGCTGGTCATGCCCAGACCTTCTGGCCTCCATATGCAATGTTATCACCCATTCCACCGACTTCCAAAATTATCTTGGTAAGTTATTTTTAAACCTGTATCTTAATGGATACAGCAATTCAGATTTCTGTGTCCAATTTTTATATTGTTTTTAGTGCTCAGGTACACCCAATTTCTGCTAAAAATATATTACCACCCTTTTTAATGTTAATTATTCCCCGTAACAGTTCAGACACCATTAACAGTCCTGACTCTCTTTACCGAAAACCTGCAGTTTGGCAGGACACAACTGTCTCAGGGCAAGAAAGAAAACTCCTTTGGAACATCTGTGAATAGGAAAAGCAGGGAAACAGAAGGTTTCTGAGCTTTGCTTCGATGTGTGTTTCCTCCCAGCTCCCCATAAAGTTTCATCCAGAGCCCACTGTCATCAGCTGGGATCTTGCTTTAATTTAACTGATGATTTGTATCCCCGATTTTTCTGCATCCATCACCCAGTTAACACCTCTGAGCCACACACCTGCAGCGGTTTGAGCCTGGAAAACAACACATTCTCTGTATTAAGTGCTGAGTTTAAATGTCTGAAGATACAACCGCAGCAGAAGGATTTAGAAACGGGGGGAAAAGAGGCGCTTCCTGAGTATTTCAATATTCCATTTATCTCTCTAATGCAAATTAGATCCACATGGGGGAAAAGAGGCACTTGAACGAGCTGACACACCTCAGAGAGAGTTTTAAATACAAACTTACACCTTTTGACGGGGGGAAGGCACGCAGCGCACAGAACTGCTGCTGAAATGTGATCTCAGGAGGAAAGAATGGAACTGGATGTTGGGGACATCAGTGGAATTCGTGGCTTCAATGAGGATGACCCAACACCAGCACAAGAGAGACACGGAGATGCTGGAGAGAGTCCAGCAGAGGCTGGAGATGCTGAAGGGATGGAGCATCTCTGTGCCCAGGGGAGGCTGAGGGAGCTGGGGCTGTTCAGAGGAGCCCCTGAGAGGGGACCCCATCCCTGGGTGTCAGGGGGTGCAGGGAGGGGCAGAGGATGGACCAGGCTCTGCTCCCTGGAACCCAGGAATGGGCAGGAACTTATGCCCAGGAAGTTCCACCTGGACATGAGGAAGAACTTTGCTGTGCAGTGACCCAGCACTGAACAGATTGTCCAGAGAGGGCGTGGAGTCTGTCACTGGAGATATTCCAGAACCTTCTGCACATAATCCTGTGCCAGGGAGGTGGTGGAGTCGCCATCCCTGGAGGTGTTGAAGGTCAGACTGGATGAGGAGCTCAGTGCCATGGTGTGGATGGTGGGAGGCTTGGCTGGATGGAGCGTGGTGCCCGTGGTTCCAGGGTTGTGGGGCTGATCCCTGGGTGGGCGTTGGCTTGGGAGTTGGACTCGCTGATCCTGTGGGTCCCTTCCAACTCAGAATAACCTGGGAACCTGTGAACCTCTGTGCTCTGGGGTGGCCCTGCTGAAGCAGGGAGGTTGAGCCATAGGACTCACTGTGGTCCCCTCCAAACTGACCCATTTCAGGATGGTGTGTCAGGGAATAACGTGCATCTGCTCCACAGCATCTGGTGTCTTGTTTGCAGAATGGGAGACAAAGAACAGCAAAGGTACCAGTGAGCTCCTTGTGAGGGTGCGTGAGAGCACAAAATCTGCTACAAAGCTTTGAGACTGAGTTGCTGGCAAGGGAAAACAGAATCACAGAATCTTTACGTTTGGAAAAGAGCTCCAGGATTGAATCCAAGCTGTGCCCCAGCCCCACCTTGTCCCTGAGTGCCACGGCCAGTCCTTCCCTGGACACCTGCAGGGATGGGCACTCCCCTCCCTGGGCAGCCCCTGCCAAGGCCTCCCCACCCTTTCCAGGGACAAATTCCTCCTCAGCTCCAACCTGACCCTCCCCTGGCACAGCCTGAGGCCCTTCCCTCTCCTCCTGTCCCTTGTTCCCTGGGAGCAGAGCCCGACCCCTCCATGGCCACAGGCAGGAGCAGGACACTGATGGTGTCTGTGCTGATTTCAGAGCTGTCAGTGTGCCCTGGAAAACCTCTGTCACTGGTGGCCTCTGGATATTTTCCTACTGGGAATAAAACCATGTCCAGGCCTGACTGGGAGATTGCAAAATATAAAGGAGCAGCCAAATCAAACTTGGATGTGCAGGACTGTGAAGAGTCTGAATTAGTATTTATATTAAATTTATATTATTATTAAAATTGTATTCAAATTAACTGGTACCTTCACCAGTGTGACTCCCTCATCAGTACCTTTGGAAGCAGCATATGTGGGTAGCAAAGCAAAAGAAAAAAGAACTAAATTAAATTTGCAGCTGAAAAGGTGGGAAATCAAAGCCCTGGATGGGAACACCATCATCAGGATAATGCAAAACTTTAAATATCCCATCTGAGCTGTGCCTGATGCAATAAACATCATCTACTCTGATGGAGGTGATGCAGAAAGAAAATAAGGTTCTTAAGGGTTTAGAAAGAAAAGAGGGAGATAATGAATATTCAAACAAAAGAAGTCAGAGTTCTGAGTGGAATTATTACAACTGTAGCTCTCCTGTTGCCAAGGTTAATCACAGAATTGTGAGGAGATAGGAAACATAAAAACTTGGTTAGAAAGCAGGAAAAAAACCCCAAACCTGTGGCATAAATAGTCGAGACCTGCTCTAAAAGCAGAATGGAGATGCCCAAGGATGCAGCAAAAGTCTCAAATTAGGGAGGACACTACACTGATAAATATAAAATAAACTCTTCAGGCTTAAGTAAGAGGTGAATGCAATCAATTAATGTGAAGAGCTGAGCTCATCAATCAGAAGGAAGTCTTGAAAAACTGAAAAAAAAAAAGAGCATAAAGCATGCAGACCTAGGAATGTAATTATCAACATCACTGGTGTTCTTTCAAGCAAATGTGTGAGCCCAGAGAGGTTCTTGACAAAAAAAGTAAAAAATAAAAGGTTTTGAAACAGAACAAAAACCAATGAAGGGCTACCAGTTCTTATATAGATTTATATATGATATATATATATATAACTTAAGTAGTTAAAGGCTGAGAAATCCATGGGGAAAAGGTTGAGAAATCTATGGGTTAAGGACATAGATATGAAATTTAGGAGGGAGAAAAATGAATAGTAAAACGTTCTGAATAAAGAAATGTTGTGCCTGAAGTAGAATATAAACAACACTGAAAGAAAATGACCTTCTTAATTATCACAGAATATTCACACCATCTGATAATTGGAGTCTAACCACTGCATTTAATTATTTGTAAACGCATCACTGTAAGTGATGTTAGCACCTTTAAGACTTAAGAGAAAGCTAAAAATTCTATGAATAAAAAATATGCATTCATTACAGTAAAAAGGTGAAACCAACAGGTTGCAAACGTCTTGAAGACCCCTTGAACCCAACTCTTCCACGATTCTGTGGAGTCAGAATCCATCTCCATGATCCATGTTCATTTCAAATGCACCACTGTTGATTTTTTACCAAATTCAATGTTTCCCATATAAAGTTCACAGAAATTTCTATTCTATTAATTGTTGCTGCCCTGCCTGGCCAAATTACAGAGCTCCCTCCCTGCATGAGGGAGTTGAGTGGATCCACTGAAAACTATAAATGAGGCAGAAAATAAATGGCTTTGTTCAACTCCCATCCCAGACTTGTGCACACACCCTCAAAGAGCTGAAACACAGCGACCTGTGAACGAGAACATATAGAAAATCCTGCTGGCTGTTGAAATACAGATGAGAAATTCCTTTCTCAGCGCACAAAGTATCAATCCCTTTTCTTTTCTTAGTCCATCATGCAATACAGTTTGACTTCAAGCACTGGGCAAGGATAAAATAGGCCATTTATATTTTACAGATTTGCATTTTCATACTCTCAAAAGCAGAATAAATATGGTAAAGAAAATGAGCCTTTGCTGTTTGGGATAAAGAGTTCTTGTGTTTGTTCACTCCCGTTACACAACTGCCAAAGAGGATTCTCCAAGCACTTCCGCGAAATTATGGTTAGTTTTATGGAAGCCAGAATTGTCCATCCCTAGGGGAGCAACTATGAAATCCATCTTCGCTTTCCACTCCATCTTTCATCTCTTTTGGAAAAAAAAAACAGTCACAAAATTCTGTGGTTGCACAGTGGACTGAGAAAAAAAAAAATCATTAGTTTTTTCCACAGCTGCTCCTCTCGTGTCTTTATTTTCTCTGAAATAAAAGCCGCTATTTTCCATCCTATTTTCAAAGCTCTCGAGTTTTCACATCAGCAAAATGAGACATTGTTTTGTTGCAGAACCACTTTGTGAACAATGTACTGCACGGGGCTGCACCCGTGCAGCTGGTTTAGGTGTGCACATCTCACCTGTCACTACAAAAAAAAAAGCTGAAGCATCATTAAAATTCAGAACTCCAAACCCAGCTAATGGGTCAAAGTTCAGCTCTAGTGTAAGAGAGGGAAATTCTTTTCAAAGGGGACATTTAGTCCAAGGCACTTTGGCTTTACCTTCCCTCCTGTCCACCTTGTGTGGAGACACAGCTGCCTCAAGCTCCTGCATCCCTCTGGAGATAAGGCACATGTGTGATAGGACCCTGCTGGACTGTTCTACAGGTGAAAACACAGATACCACAAGCTCATGCCAATAGAACACTTTTCTGTCCACCCCCTCAAGCATTCTGCGTATTTTTTTCCCTTTCATTTCGTTATTTTCATCTTATCTCCTCTGTTTTATGAAGTCACATGTGTTCTACTCTTATTCCTGTGTGATCTGCAAAGCATCTGGGTCCTACAGAGCACAGTCCTGACTGAATCAGCACATGAGGATCTTGGCTTGCCTCTCACGAGGATAACAAGGCTACAGGTTTGTGAGACATGGAATTATAGAATGGTCTGGGTTGGAAGGGATCTTAAAGATCATCCCATTGCAACCATGGGCAGGGACACCTTCCACTGTCCCAGGTGGCTCCAGCCTGGCCTTGGACACTTCCAGGGATCCCGGGGCAGCCACAGCTTCTCTGGGCACCCTGTGCCAGGACCTCCCCACCCTCACAACCAGGAATTCATTCCTGATGTCCAATCTAACCATGACTCCTTCAGTTTATGGTCATTCCCCCTTGTCCTGTCACGACTCGATGATCCTTGTGGGTCCCTTCCAGCTCAGGATGTTCTGTGATTCTGTGACACACTCTGGAGAAAAGCCCCTCTCCAGCTCCCTTGGAGCCCCTCCAGGCACTGGAAGAGCTCCAAGGTCTCCCTGGAACCTTCTTTTCTCCAGGCTGAAGAGGAAAGAGAATGCTACAACTTCTATCCCTTAATTCTCAATGAGGGTGACACCAACATCTAAACCCAAAAAGAGGTGAAATCGCGGTGAGGCACTTGAAGATGCTTCCATAACACCACACACAGTTTTAAGATAGTCCTTGAAGTTGGGAATCCAGGATGGATCAATAGGACCAGTGCGAGAAGGGATTTGCAAATGTCTTGATTGTTGGCCTTGTTGCTGGCCTGTCCTAGAGTTCCAAACTCGCACAAACGACCCAAATTTCTTCCCCCTTTGGACAGTTTGCTCTGTGTCCTGACTGTGCTCAGAATCCTGGCCGTGGAAATTGTCTCTGTTTTCATTCCTGCCATCCAAACTCAACCATTTTCTTGCCTTTGCCTAAATTGGCCTTTGCTCCTGTGGGTGATCCATCCAAGCTTTCCATGGAGAAGAAACTTGACCGAGCATTAGGCAGAAAGGAAAAGAACAGATTTTACAGCTGAGACCATCTGTTTTCTTTGGTATATTTTACTGTTAATCACCAATGAAAAGAGATGTGTTAATGGGGTATCAGCAACCTGCCCTCTTTTCTAGTTTTGCACATCCAAAATTATGTTTTCCATGTTTCTCAAATTTAAAGTAACCCCAACAAACAGTGGCAACAGGGTCATCATATTAAACCGTTATCTTTCAGTAATGAGCCTCCTGTATTTTTTTAATTAATGAAAACTAGAAGTCCTTGCAATGTTTGTCTTTTCCTTACGTATCACTGGGAAAAAAAATCCTTTAAAACTTAGTGTAAAAAAGATCTTTCCTGATGCAAAATTTCCCATTCCCTTCTGTTAATGTCCAACTTTATGTGCGTGGGGAAGAGGTTCTTCCTTGAGAGGAAAAGTGTGAACTGGGATTTGCTTCTTGGCTGAGTGAAATGGTGCCCTTAAAGCAT
Source organism: Pitta sordida (assembly GCA_013390025.1). NCBI lineage: Eukaryota > Metazoa > Chordata > Aves > Passeriformes > Pittidae > Pitta > Pitta sordida. Next base: position 514,781 of record WEKX01021467.1, read on the forward strand.
CAGCAGGGGTGGAGAAAGCCTGACCTAATGTATTCCACATTCCTTGTGGGACTTACATTAGGCTTAGAACTAATCATATAGGAATTATCCAGTTGTTAGCAGACAACTACCACGTTTCTTTTTCCCCTTCTGTGCTCTGGGGAGTGTCAATAAACTGCTCCAGGCCTTGGAGGGAGTCAGCAAAAGTTGGGAAGCTATAGATGGTTTAAAGGTGTAAAATCTCAGAAAAAAAAAGTGTATAAAATGATAAGAAATACTCGATGTCTGACTCCACACACATGGAAAAGCTGAGTCCCCCTCAGCATTGATTATTTCCTTGTCCTGGTGAACCTGCAGTGCAAATATCTTTAATTTTGCTCGTTTTCTTGCTCCTGTTGGCTGCAGTGACAAAGGATGGATGGTTTACTAAGTGTCACTGTCCTGGGACAATCCTTCCATTGTGTTGCAAAGTTCTGTGGAACAAAACTTTCTGCGAAAATAGTCGGTACAAGCAGTCAGACAAAGCAACACACATGGTTTGTCAGTAACGGCATTTGAAAGCTTCCAGGGCTAAAAAAAAAACCTCCTGTTGCCTCATCATCTCTTAGGATAGAGGCCCAGGAATCCTGGTATTGATCTTTGCAACAAAAACAGATGGCACAGGGAGTGCAAAATTGAGTTATAAGTCTTCTCATGAGCAAAACTGAGGCAAAACACGCTTAAGGTTTTGATGGCAATCAACACTTGCAAAAGTGAGAGGGGCCACTGGAATCATCCGAGATCTGAGCACAGCCAGGACCCATAATTTGAAATAAATATCAAAATATCTTCTCCTTTTATTTCTCTCTTTTCGTTGTTCCTGCTCCCCCACCCGAATTGAATACATAGAATGGATTTGCTTTGTTAGAAATTAGTTCTGGTGCAAACTCGGCCTTAAGACTCATCTGGGGTGGTTCACTGAGCCATAAGTTACTTTTAACACATATGTGAGGGAGATTATTCATTCTTCCCCACCCCAGCCACCCTCAGGCAGAGAGTCCAGCTGTTGGCTTCTTTCATAGCAAAGTACATATTGCTTTACACTTCCACTGCTGGCCATGCAAGTAAAAAAGCAGCTTAAAGACTGGGAATTAGAGCAGAAATTCTCCAAAGCCTCCCCAGCTCACGGGGCTTACGGCTTTCTTTGAGTCACAGCCCGTAGACTTAAGGAAAGAAAGGAGAATTAATTAGGTCATATTTGAACCCTGGACAGGTCATGAAACCTGAGGGTGTTACCCCTGTGCTGAGCTTAGTAACTTCTGTTTGCCTCAATTCCATCTTCTAGAACATTCAACCTTGAGCTGAAGACATGAAAATGGTAGAAACCACTGCTCCCCTCAGGGTTCTCTCCCTGTGGTTGATCAAACCCCTGGAAGAAACCACTGCTCCCCTCAGGGTTCTCTCCCTGTGGTTGATCAAAGTCCCAAGTATGAAGGAAAGCATTATCCTGATTTGAGATTTGGAGGTTCCAGTGCACAAAATTTGGTCCTTGAGGTGCTTTTTCTCCTCAACCAGACCTTTAGTTCCTGGTATTTCCTTTCCTTGGAAATACGTAGACACGGGAATCGAGTCACCTCCCAGTCTGCTTTCGGATGAACCAAACAGATCATGGAATGGTTGGGGTTGGAAGGACCTTCAAGTTCATCCAGTGCCACCCCTGCCATGGGCAGGGACACCTTCCACTGTCCCAAGTGGTTCCAACCTGGCCTTGGACACTCCCAGCTTCTCTGGGTGACCTGTGCCAGGGCCTCCCCACCCTCAACGTATTCCCAAATCTTATTATTTTTAATCATATATAAAATTAATATAGGTATACATATGCACACATATATATTAAATATATATATTTAATTCCAGGCTGGGTTACCTGAAGAAAAACCAATGTGACAGTGAGCACTGTGTAAAGAAATATAATTTCTTTAAACGCACTCTCTCTGATTTCATGCAATGATTTGCTTTTCCCCGAGAAATAAATCAAGAGATAACACTCAAATTTACAAAGGCTGTAAAACCTAGAGGTTAAAAATAACCTGGACTCTGGGTTATTTAATCCTAGTAACAGAATCTGAGTTATTTAATCCCAGAACACCACAAAGTAGAGATATGTGTGTTGATATTTGTGCTTTTATTCCTCTCAAAACACACCTTATCCAGCTCCAACTGCTGAAATAGCACCTGAACTAAAAAAATGTGTGTAAATGTCTGAGCAACTAAAGTTACGTGAGCCAAACTCTAAATTTCTGATAGAAAGCTCATTTTTTTCTGATAGAATACTGATTTTTATACCTGATTTCTAATGTAATAAAATTATAAAACAAAGGTTTCATTTGACTTGATGGTTCAGATGTTTTTAAAAGATTAAAAGAAGAAAAAAATCAAACAGAAATGACAAAAAATTATCTTTAAAATACTGTTTTTTCTCTTTTTTTATTTGGGAAAATTAAAAAAAAAAGCAACTTTCACTCAGCTGTCCTCTGTCATAAGTTATTTGGAGAATTCCATGTTTTTATTTAAATATTGAATTTGTCTACTCATATACAGCCAGAAGTTGCTTTGTTTTTATCATTTATTAAATACATTTCAGGGCTTCACTGGATTAAAATAATAAACTGCTTTAATTGTTGCAGGCCAGGTAGTTTCAGGTTATACCTCATGAAATGAATGTATAAAACACGGCAGAAAAGAATTACTGGGCACAAGGGAGACAAGAAATTAATTCCTTGTGACTTTAAATTTGTAAAAATCTCCTGTAATAAGTAGAAAATACAGAAAAAACCCAGCAGAACGGCAGCTCCAACTGATAAATCCATCCTAAAATATATATGAAATCACATTATTCTTACTTCTGTAACTTCAGCAGTGCTGAGAAAATAAAAGAGATGAAACAACCGCTGAGCCAAGTCTAAAACCTGTTTCAAACTGCTTGGACTCCATGGCCAAGAGTTTATAAATAATATATATTTATAAGTAATAAATATATTTATTTATAATTAAGTAATTAATTATTTAATTAAGGTTGTAGCACTCCCTTTAGCACAACAACCCCAAACCCTGAGTCATAGATTTGCTCCTCCTCCATTTATTTCCAGCTCCAAAGACGATAAATATGAATTTCTGGAATCACACCATGGGTTAGAACGTGTCATTTATTTTTTTTTTCTAATTTTTTCACTAGTCATTGGCTCCCAGGTCCCACAAATACCTTGCAAGAGGTGAGGATGGAGTGGCTGGTGGGCGGTGAGGACAGCCGTCATCTCGTCGTGGTCAGAGGGGTGGATGTACTCATAAATGCTGTTTCCAGTAAGTTCCACCTGGGAAGGGACATGGGACACAGGCAGCTGGTTAATTGTCTGTCCCTGCACACCCTGCTGGGGAACAACAAACCAGCCTTAAAGCAGAAATGGAGTTTGTCAGAACCATCTTCCAAGTGATATCCCTTAAATTGAGGTCATTCCTTCTTCAGCAGGAGGAGTTTTTTAGGGAATTCGTGAGACAGAAGAGCTGGGACTGAAGTGATAAACTAGAGCAGCTGTAGAAATGTTAGATTGCCACAAAACGGGATAAAAGCCTCTGGGGATGACCTTAATGTCTCCCGAGAAGGCAGATATTGGGAAAAAAAACCAACAAAACCCAACCACATTTCTCCAGGTTCCTGGAAGGTCTCATCTGCGTTCAGGTGGCAGCTGAGATTTCCGAGCCAAACCACTGCACTCCCACAATTCCTTTGTGCCTTTTCAAAGGCCATCCCACCACACAAGTCCTCACCACAGGTTCCCAGGTTATTCTGAGTTGGAAGGGACCCACAGGATCATCGAGTCCAACTCCCAAGCCAACGCCCACCCAGGGATCAGCCCCACAACCCTGGAACCACGGGCACCACGCTCCATCCAGCCAAGCCTCCCACCATCCGCACCCTGGCACTGAGCTCCTCATCCAGTCTGACCTTAAACACTTCCAGGGATGGCGACTCCACCACCTCCCTGGGCAGCCCATTCCACTGAGGGATCACTCTCTCTGGGAAAAAACTCTTCCTGACATCCAGCCTAAACCTCCCCTGGCACAGCTTAAGGCCATGTCCTCTTGCTCTGGTGTCGTCAGCCTGAGAGAAGAGATTCACCCCCACCAGTGAATTCCAAAGGGAGACTTCCACGGATTTTCACTGCTCTGAGCAAACACACACAGTCAAGACTAGATCTGCCTGAAATATCTGGGTATTGCCCCTCCTCCGCTGCCCTTTGCTGGCACGAGGGTGGATTTCTGCCTTTCCCACTGTGGGATCCCCAACGAAGGCCAATGAGCGGCGGCCTCTGGGCCGACTCCCTTTGCCACGTCTGAAACTCCCCAACAAAGGTCTCCAGATAGAGGCAGCAGTTGATTTAAGGAATGACCCAACCCTCTGAGCCTGTGTTTTAAATTAGTGTCAGGCTGCCCAATTGTTCCGAGTGGCCTGATGTGCCTTGGGCCCCCAAGATCAGAGAGAGCTGAGAGGTGAAGTAATTGAACCCATTATTCGGAGCCAATCCCACTGATGTGCTGAGATGGGCGAGGTGCCTTTTCTTCGGAATAAATGAAGTTGTCTGCCCCACAAGCAATCTTTTTATTTTTTCTCTCTGAAAATGTTTCTCATCCTTCCATTTCCATTTTCTGCATTATTCATGGAATGTCTCTTCACTGGGCTGTGCAAACTAAGTTTTCTTTTTTTTTCCCCTAACAGTCTATTCCCTGCTGCTCCTTTCCAACAGCCCCTCCCTGTGAAAACAAAAACATCAACACTGGGTTGATATTTTAACCAGACTGAAATTTTTCACAGAAAGTTAAAAAGAAGAAAAGGAAGGAGAAAAAGAAGGGGGAGATTGAGAGAGAAAAAATTAAATAAAGAAGTGAAGAAAAAGAGAGAAAGAGAGGGGGAGAAGGAAGGCAGAGAGAAAAGGGAAGAGATGGAGGAAGAGGGAGAAGGGAAGAAGAAAAGAAAAAGAGGAAAATGGAAAAGAAGAAAAGGAGATTATTTATGTTCATTATTTTATGAATAATTTATTATTATTCATTATTATTATTATTATCTTAATTCATATAGTTTTCTCTAAAAGTTCTCCTTGCCCCGTTTTGGGACAGAGCAGGTGGGGAATTGTTACATTAATAACAGCCCATATTCAGATTTTAGTGACAGGAGAGGAAGGAGAACACAACCTCCTATAAATCATGCTTGGAAATGCTTCTGTTTCTTTGTAATTACCTGGGGAAAAACATACTGTAGATGTCCAGAACCGTCTTCAAAAATACCCTAAACACCTACAGACATGTTAAAAAATATAATTTTTATGGTGATGGACATTTCATTGACCTGAATAAGAATAAAATTACCACCGAAAAATCGTCAGTGTTTAAACAAAAAGGAGCATCACTTATTATTTTATCTTTAGCTAATCATGATTTTTTTTCCTATTTTGCCCTCGAAATTAAAACACTTTTGTCAGAGAATTTATCTTAAAAAAAAAAAAAAGAATGCAAAGGTGGTTTTGTGTAAAAAAATATTTTTCTTCAATATAAAAACTTTCTTACAAAAAGAAAAATCAATCCACCTGACCAGACACACCAACTGCAGCGAACTGAAAACCTCTTGTTGCATCTCTGCAATTCCCAACTATAATCACAATCCCATCAACATAAAAGTCTAATTCAAGGGCACCTCTGGCTTTTCCCAGAAGTCACCCCGGGATTCCCGGAGCTGGATCCAAGGGGGCAGTTTCATCTTCAAATCACAGGTTGATTTTTAATTTTCAAACTGAAAACTCCGGTGTTTGGTCGAGCTAAGGGCTGGTTTTTCTCCTCGCACACAGAAATATTTTCAACCCTGACGTGTGTGTTCGCAACCCCAGCGAAAGCAGCGGGAGGCGAAACGCTGAAACCCAAAATTGGCTGTAAAACTGCCAGGGGGGGAAACATAAAGCCACCAGCGAGGAGATGCGAGAGTCAAATAACCAAAATATGGATGTATCCATCATTTGGAAACTCCCCACAATCTCCTGCTATGCAGAGAACATTAAAGCCTACAATGAAACACTGAAAACTTCAAAAAAAAATAGAAATTATATGGTTCAATTCATAAAGCTTCTAAAATCCCAATGCCTTGGCTTTATTAAACCTTGATGCAGTTTTTTTTAATATCTGTAAATAACCTGCTTACTACCAAATATCACCATTTCCTACTAAGAGGGTTTTTTATGCGTAGCTCAGCTGCACATTATTTTTCCCTGCCCAGGAATGATTCGTAATAAACACAGAGGACTAAGTGGCTGGATTCTAGAGCAAATAATGGCACGGGGGTTTTTTTTGCCTTTCAGATGCTCGTTTGATGGAAGTGAAATAAACCCCTGGAGCAGAATAAATCCTTGTGGTTAAATATTTTGAGGCTTATCGAAAGGTAAAGATAAGCCTGGCTCCCTCGTGGGTCCAGAAAATTGTTGGAAAAATAAAAATATGCCTTTCGCTGTTGTTTCCCAAGAGGATTTTCATCTTTGGACTCCAAGGGGAAAAAAATATTTGGGGAATTCGAAATTATTTATCATCCATGGACAAAAAAAAAAGAGGCAAGGAATTGGCTGTCCCAACTAACCCAGGTCAGCTCATCTGGTTTGAGGCCAACTGAGCTTGAGGAGGGGGGTCCTAAGCATCAGTATTTACAATATTTACCCAAATCTAGCCACAAATTAAGTGACAGATGTAGGTTTTTCAGAAGAGCTGTTTCTGATCATCCTCAGGCAGAGCTGAGCAAAGTCACGCCGGGAAACAATCCTTGAGATTGTTTTTAAATTTACATCTGGTTTAACCACAACCAACCAGCGAAGGCTCTTTTAGAAGCCCTAATTTCTCTCTGCTGGAGTTAAATTCAAGATAAAGGCGACTGCAGTAGGTCTCCAAAAACATCCTGTGAAATGTTTTTAAATGGCCTCTTTTTTATTTGGTTTAAAGATGTGTTTTTAAACAAATCTCACTTCAGCTGGAAATGGATGTGTGGAGTAGTTAATTGTCAAATTACTCCATAAAAAGGCCTTTCTGTGCCCACTCCAAGAGGTTTTCTACAATCCCCATCACTCTGCCCTCAGCTTGTATTGGCTGGAGCTCTGTGAAGGCACTTGTTGGAAATATAGTGTGGGATTATATCTCGCAGAATTGACTTCCCCTGACCATTCTTGTTGATGGCAGTGGCAAAATTCCCAGCGATTTCCAGAGGGGCAGGAACAAGAAGTCCTTCAGAGGCCAGGGAAGCTGACAGGAATATCCCAGAGTTAATGGATGAATATCCTCGTGTGGAGGAGCAGCTCCAAGTCAGTGCTGGGGCTACTTGGAGCAAAAGTGTCCCTTCAAAAATAGAACATTGAGATGCAGCAAGAACAAATTAGGTGGTTAATCAGTAGGAGGAAAGAGGAGGGAGTAAAGAATTTTATTTATAAATAAAACCCCTGTGAAATTGTGTGTTCTGAGAGCCCTAAAATTTCACATCCCTCTCCAGACTTTCAAGGGTCCGGCTCATTTATTTATGAAGTGAAAGGTTTGGGATTTTGCTTTTCCTAAAGCAGGGTGACCAAATCCTCAGCTTTTCCTCAGCCCTGGGGGTTTGTGGATATTTCCATGTTCATGGAATTCAGGCAGCACAGGTGAGGGATATATATGAGGGATAAAAGGGACCAAAGCCTGGGTGACACTCCCAGTCCCCTCTGCCTCAATGTCTCACTCATCCTGTAGCTCTTCAGTTTTTGAGTCAGGGATGTTACTTTTTTCTGAAGATATGAGAAAAACAGGGACTTAGAAATGATGTTTATGGGTTTATACACTTACTTTCTCTAACTGTTTCTCTCTGTTTTCTCTCAGAGCCGCTAATTCTAACACCACTCATAAACTCACATCCAGAGAACTTCACCTTTTTTTCAATTAAAAATATTAATTACAACCAGAATTAAAGAACACACATATAAAACCCCTTCCCTGTTTGTTGAAATAACCACAGGGAATATTCCCCAGGTATTTTCAGAGCATCCTGCTCCCCCTCACCTTCATCTCCTCATTCGTCTTCCCTCTGCTATTTAATATTTATTTCATTTTATTTAACTCTGATAAATGTTTGATATACAAGAGCTGCTGAAGAAATGCTTCTGTTTCTTGCAAGTCTCATCCAAGGTCCAGAGAAATCCATCAGGAATTTTTCTATTTGACTTCAGCAATAGGTTGGGTGTTACCAGTAAATTTCTTTAATGCACTTGCAAAGGAATGGAAACTTATATCCCTCGATAAATTCTGGCCATTTGCCCTTGTGCTTATCCCGAGAAGAAAAAAAATAAAATAAATGAGAAATGTCCATCTAAGAAAAAAAAACCCCAATAAACCCCCCTTATACTCCTTGTGCAGAACAGTAGTAAACTGAGTTTTATGAGTTCTATCACAACCATATAAACTGCTTTACTGAATAAACCACTGAGCTGGAAAAACTCAGGAAAAACTACCCTGAATTCCATGTGAACACTCATAAATCTGCCCCCCTTTTCTTTTTTCTTTTTTTTTCTTAAATTTTATTTTTTTTTCTCTTAAAGCACATTTGCCATAAAACTCAGGTTCCACATCAGATTTCCTCTCCATTTCAGAGCTGAGTCTCAATATCTCACACAATCTAAAACTCACAGGCTTGAGTTCTGAGCTTTATTTCAGAGGTATTGCTTTACCAAGCAGCCACTGGGCTTGGGTTTCAAGCCCTGTATGGATCTGCAATTTGCAATATCATGTTATTTATTGCCCTTCTTAAAGGTAATGAGGAGTAAAATACAATGAACAAGGAAACTTATAAAGACACTCATGATGTGGCTGGAAGAAAAAGGAACTTGAATATTTTATTACGGCCGTTTTCGGAGAAAAAAGTCGAACTTTCGAGCAGCCCTGAAATAAAATTGATATTATCTAATGGCAAGATATCAGTGTTATGTTCCAGATTTGTGTTTCACAGCTGATTGGACACGTACCTGGGATAAGCCAAGGTGGACAGACGCTGTTTCAGAGATGTACATTATTTTGCCATCCGATGCCACCACGAAAACGAAGCCATCCAAAGTCTGAAATAAATGAAGGGAAATGCACTGGGTAAAAGACAAGTGCCCTGGCCAAAGCATTGACAGGGAAAATTAAAAAATAAAATAAATTCAAAGGAAGATTTGTATCCAGCTTCAACAGCAGCAGGACTTAAGGAATAAAAACCTTCGTGAGATGCTGCTCCTTCAAACTCTGTGTTGTGAAATCCAACTCATTCCCCCACTTTCACGTAACATTCTCCTGTTGATTCAGGCTGGTTTTTAGTACTTAGCCCAAATCCTGAGCTCTGTGGTGCTTAGGGGGGACTCTAACACTCTTTGAGCTATTTTTTATGGCATAATTGGCAGCCACAGCTTACTGCTCTTTGCAATATATTTAATGATACTGTAAGAAATGCTTTCAATCGGGCTGTGTTTTCCACGGGGTGTTCTGAGCAGAGCTGTCTGCTCTCCAACCATGGGAACATCAAAAAAACCCAGCAGAATAAATCAGTTTTCAAATCTTCAACACACTTGTGCTCGGGGGGTTACGATGTCCTTGCAGCCTGTGGACCTTGGCCGGTGGCAAAACTCAAATTGGATATTGGCTGGGAGGTAAAAACTCCTCGTGTGAGTAGAAACTGAAGTTTAATTTAGCCATATGTCATTAAAAAAAATAAAAAATAAAGTGGTGCACGTGGTACAGCTTTGCCAAAACTGACCGTGGTTTGGACACATGAAATTTGGAGGCACCTCAATTTTTCGGTGCATTTTTTTCACAAGTATCTCATAATGTCAGTCAGAAAGTCTCCTTTATCTCTACCCAGTGTCAAAAGCTTTGATCAACACATGCACATGAACAACCACAGAAAAGTATATTTGGAAGAGAACAATAATTTTTTCAGGGCACAGATAATTTAAAGTTGCTGAAGCAGAAGAGAGGCAATAAAATCCTCCGTGCTTCGTGCTCTTAGAGTGCCACCCCAATAAGACAAAATTCCAAATTATTCCCTGGCCTACTAATGATTCTCCAGCGTGTAATTGAAACCAGATCACCCTTTGCCTTTCCTTTTTTTTTTTTTTTTTAACGTAATTTAAATGTTGTAGAAGACTTATAATGGGAAATAAATTATTGCACCCTCAGCAATTACTTTGTCTTTAAACACTGTCATGTTGCAGTTGCTTTGCCCAGTATCACAACTGAAGCCAAAGCCAATTTTGCTGTTACTGCGTCATACGGTGCAGCAGGTCCCAAAATTTCCTGTGCAGAAAAGCACGTTGGAGCTGAAACTTCACATGTAAAGCTTCAATCTAAGAGCTCTTTAACAACAACAACAAAAAAGAATTTACGGTAAATGTGAGTTTATCAAAATGGGAAGAATGCATCATTTGGAAATAGCTGAGCTGCAAAATGAGTATTGCAGGTGATCAGCTTGTAATTAAAAATAAGTTCAGTTAATGCCAGACGAAACGTGGAATGGCCAACAGGGAGGAGGAGCAACCGTGATCATGATTTGTGTGTAAAATATATTTTATTATATGTAGTATTATACATAGGTATGGCTTTTTAGGTGGTGTAGAGCTGAGGGGACATCACCTCCTCAAACCAACATTTCCAAGGTTAGAAATCCCTCCCCAGGAATAACTTCGAGCCCCATCCACGTGGTCAGGACCTCTCCCTTCCAATCAGCCTCCCCCCAAAAAACCCCTCTTTTTATTCTTTTTTTCCACTGCAGGAGAACGGGTGATGGCTTGCAGGGCTGCGGTAGCAAATAAGTATCTGTGCGCGACATTCCAAAGGTCGGGGGACCTGAGCCTGGGGACAAGGACAAGGACAAGCCGGCGGGGACAGCGGGGTGGGCAAACCCCGCGGGGGGAATCGGCCACAGACCCCGAACAGAGATTTTCTGTTGAGGTTTTTTTTTTTTTATCCCCAGCCGGGTGAACAGTTAAAACAGCCCCAGCTCTGTGACCAGGAATTAACCTCCCACAATAAAACCGCCCGTTAAATGATTACGGTTTACTGGGTCTTTAAAACCGGGGAGGAAAAAAAAAAACCCAACCGTGTTGCATTAAGTTCACATATTTATATATATAGAGAGAGTATATATTAAAAAATGGAGTTAAAGGCCGTTTATTTTTTTTTCCCTCCTGCTGGCACACTCGCCCCAGCTACAGCTCCCTAAACCCTGCTACGCGGGGGGGGAAATTCAGAGGAATTGCAGAGCAGATGAACGGGATTGGGAACAGTATTTTCAGGGGCTAAAGCTCACGGGAGATCCGATCCAGGGGCTCCCCCCTCCTTCCCGAGCCCTGGGATCCCGGACAGGTTCCCCGGTGTCCCGAGTCCCTCCGGCCAAATCCCAGGGGACATTCCCAGCAGCTCCAGGGTGAGACACTGGTCATGCACTGAGGCCATGAACGCCTCTTGCTGCCGCCAATATCCAAGATAATAATAATAATTAATAGAATAATAATAAAAGTGGTCGGTGTCTCGGTTTTCTTCCCACCCCGCCCCAGCCCAGCGAAGCTGGAGAATAAGATGAAGGTTTCACCCAGGCTCCCATCGCGGTGTGAGGGTGAGGAACAAGTGGAAGAGGAGGAGGAGGAGGAGGAGGAGGAGGAGGTGGGAGGAAAGATCCACAGCTACACCAGGTTTCCGCGTGCGGGAGGGGGAAGGCGTTCACTACCTGAAGCAAGTGGGATCCGAGCTCCATGGCCACGTTATCCAAGGGCCCAATCCTGCTCGGCTGCCCCCAGGCGTCGCCCAGACCTGCGAGGGAAGCCAGGAGCTGGTTAGAGAGGGAAGGAAGGGGAGCCCGGTCGGGACAGGCGATGCGCTCCCCCCCTTCTCCCGAGGGTCAGGCAGAGACGTGGGGGGTCAGAAGGTGGGAAAGGCTGAGGTCTTCTACACATCCTGGGAACTGCTCTTTCTCTGGACAAGGGCACCCCCGCGGGCGCACTTTGTCCCTCCTCGAAGAGTCATCGGTTCCCAGACCCCAAACCTCTTCCCGTGGCCCGTCCCCCCTTCCCTGGCATTACCTCCGACGACCCCCACGCTGCCCAAGGCGGGTCCCGGCTGGGGAGGGGGCTCAGGAGGTTAATGGGGTCGGGGAGGAGCTGCCCCACAGCCCCTTCACCTGCTCGCACAGACGGCACCGAGCAATTTGCCGGCGCGATGACACAGTTTCGTCCCCCCGGCCCCGTCGAGCCCCGGCCCCGCTGACCCGGCAGTGCCTCGGTGACAGCGAAAAGCCACTGACGGAGCTGTCCTGGGGGATGTTTGGGGCGAGGAGGGGCGGAATGGGCCGGGGCTTGATTGATTGTTTGTTGGTTTGTTTGGTTTTCATTTCCTCCGAGCAAAGAAGGCTCACACCACCTCCCTGCTGGAGCCCGGACCCACCACCGTGCCAGCCCAAGGGCTGCACCCTCATGCTGGAATGATGGCCCGGAAAGCGCCCAGATGGAGGGGAAGGGAGGGACAGGACATCCCTCGGGGCTGCTGGGAGGACACGGAGCCCCACGGGCGCTGGGGAAGGACCGGTGCAGGGTGACAGACGGGGACCCCGCGCTGCCAGCCCGGCGGGGCCGTGAATGCCGTGATCGTCCCGGCTCCTTTCTGGTGCTTCCAAAGAATCCTCCTCCCCGGGCACTCGCGGGACCCCCGCCCGGCTCCGGCACCGGAGGAAGAAGTTGGGAGCCGGGCACAAATCCCTGGAGCGCGATTCTGGATGCCGCTCCCGAAACCCTCCCGAACCCAGCCTAGAAATGATGGGAGGCTCTATCTGCAACCTTGGCATGGACAGATCTCCCACTGGAGGAACGGGGAAGCACACACTGATGCTCACGGTGCTTTCCCCCCGAGTTTTGCCTTCTCTCCCGATGTCACCGAGCCTGGCCCCGTGTCCCGCTCCCTCTGGGAAAGCACAAAGGAGCCTCCGACGCCAGGCGGGGACTCCTGGCGACTTTCGCCAGCCCTGAAACCTCTTTTCCGCCGTCGCAAGGCAGTAGCAGCACCCAGGGTCATTCCCAAAAAGCGGCGTCTCCATCCCCAGCCCGCTGCCCCGGGAGCCCACAGCGTGTGGCAGCACTTTGCCGAGGGCAGGGGAAGGCAGGACACCCTTCCTTCCCCGGGAGGAGCGTTTGGCCACGCACTGGGAATTTTGCTTGGAAGAGCCAAACGAAAACTCGCGTTTTCCTGCGCTGTTTCCCAATGCTCAGTTTGGAGAAGGTTCCTAAACTTCCAGAGACACGTCAAAATGTTCTTCCTGCTGGAAAACTGCTCCCTCCGGAAAGGAAAGTTTGGGGACCGCAGTTACCCTGCGGTTTCTTTCCCGAGACAGTAAAAAAAGGCGAACGGCAGAGCCTGTCCCAGCGCTGAGCTGCTCGCCTTTATTCGGATTTACTAATTACCAATCACAAACCGTGGGATTGCAATCCTAAAAAAGGGGTAACACAGAGCCGAGTAAAAACTGTCCTGAGACGAGCCCAAACTTTCCGAAGGACGAAGCAGATTTACTCTTGTATCAAGAGTGCCTCTGTCGTGCCTCCAATTCGCTCCGTCCTGTCCTTCTCAGCCGGACAGGCACTATTTCACAGCATCCCCCCAAATCTGCAAGAGTTTTGAACTCGGACTAGCCCGGACTGAAAAAAAAACCAAGAATCACTTCTGCATATTTGCTCCCTTCGAAATTTTAAATTGGAGTTGCAACCGCGAACTCTCATCGAACGTAAACACATTCGGTGGATCAACCTGGCATTCGCCTCAGCTTATTTTAAAGCCGACGATTTTATCATTTAATCCGCCTACAGATCGCCTTGGAAGGTGGAAACGAAACGAATAAAACCTGACGTTCAAATCAAGGACTAACTCCTATTAACTCGCCTTCCCAGAGATTTGCGAACGCGCAGCGTTCCGTCCTGTAAACACATGGATGCAATAGATTCCTGCCCAGCCAGTAAATAAGGCACATTTTCACTCACTGGCCTGGAGCGAGGCCAGAACTGCTGCCGGTACACAGCGAGCGTTTCCCACACCGCGGTGGGATTTTACTGGGACGGGGATCCCCGTCGGGACGCGAGGTGTCCCACGCGGCTTTGCAACCTGTGCCGCGCATTCGTTTGGAATGAAACGTTTAAAAAACGCCTCGTTGCAGCACGAATTAGGTGCCGCCATGGCCCAGAGAGCGATTTCCCTGCTGGAGCATCCTTCCTGCAAATGCTGGGAACACCCGTGGGGATGGCCTGGATGCGAGCGCAGCCCCTTTGCTGGGCTGGAGGGGAAGGGATCGCCGAAATCCAGCGGCTTGGGGATATTCCGGACAGCCCAGAAAGCCTGAGCCGGGTTTAGTGGCAGAGCCCGTCCCGGAGGAGGTGGCACAGCCAAGGGCTGCCCGCGGGAGGGTCACTCGCCAGTCCCAGCCTCAACCTCCTCTTCCCCGTCACCCCCAAACATGGATGAGAAGAGCCTCTCTCCTTGTTTTTTCCCTGCTTTTCCTGGGATCGGTCCCCGCCGGGGCCAGGGCCGCGCTGGGAGGGCAGGACGGGCACAGCCTGGCAGAGGAAATAACCTGCCCCAAACGCAACTGTGCCCGTCAGTCCCCTCCGGGCTCAGAGGGGCTTTGGCACCGACACCCCAAAATTCGTGCTGCTTTCTCCGCTGAAAGACGGGGGTTTCTCACACGAACGCGCCTCCCTCCCTTTACAAACCCGGGCACTATTTTTCCTCCCCTCCTCCGTCTTTTGACATCTCTGGCTGTTTTTCAAAGTACCTCAACCTTCACTTTGTACCGTTTCCCAGTTTCCAGGGAGGAGGGAGTGTGAGTTTAGCTGTAATAAGATCTAGAAATATCTGGGAACGACTCCCACCTTTGCTCTCCGCACACATAAATTCGTACACACACACATTCGAGAGCCCGGTAGCTTTTCTGCTTGGGATTCTGCTAAAAGAGTTACTTAGCCATGTATTACGTGGGGTATCGGGTTGCCCCGTGACTCGGGGTATTTCCTTTGTGTCTCCTGTGCTGTTCCTCGGGTTGTTTTATTTTTCACCAGAGGTGTCTCAGCCCCGAGGGCACAGAGGATCCAAGGGGTTGGGATGGGTCTGGAGCCGACGGGAAGCTCCCGGTCCTGCCGAGGGCAAAATCCCACGTCGGGGTTGCTTTGGGAAGGAGGAGAAATGTGCCCGGGCGAAGGCGGCCGAGGGTTGGGCGGTAGGGACGACGGGTGTAAAGATCAAGACTTTTATTTATTTTTTTAACAGGGGAAAAAAAAAAGAAAGGTCAAGTCCAAGGGAAAAAAAAGATAATAAATAAATAAATAAATAAATAAATAAATAAATAAAACCACAACAAAACTGCCCTCCAGAACGCCGGGACAATCCCAAACCCGGCTCTTCCTCCCCGAGCCAAAACCATCAGACGATTATAACAACCCCAAAGCCGGAGGGACTACAGACAGAGGGGTCCCTGGCAGACCCCCAGCTACCACAACAGGGACCCTCTCCCTCGCATCTGTCCCCCCTTCTGTCCCCGCTCCTGTCCCCCCTCCTCCCGTGCCCGAACCCCGGGGCCACCGGCTCCCGCTGCCTGGGAGCGGCCGCTCCGCTCCGGGAGAGCCCTAAAAAAAAAAAAGGACTTTTTGTTTTAGTAAGACCTTTAATGTCTCTATTAGCGGTTGGTACAATAGGAGCTGGCTTTCGAAAAGGGATTACTCATTCCTCCGGCTTTATTTATTTATTTAATTCATTAATGAACCCCTTCCGAGTGTGTATGAAAATCAGGCGAAACAGCTGCGATTCGCCTTGATTTTCTTAAAAATATACGTTCGTGGCCGGGTTTAAATGAGAATAGAAAATTCTGTATGTTTCTAGTAATTTCCATTGTCTGCGTCTCGGAATAAGGAAGGTGTAAAATCTGCCACTCAGTCACTTTATTCAGATTATTTTGTAAAGCGTATTTTGGGTCACATTAATTAGCTCGCTCCCGTCCGGTTTAAACGACCATAAATGTCCAATTTTTAAATCAGTTTTAGATACTGCGCCCGGAATGGGGGAGGGAGAAGGTGACGATTTAACCACTCTGCCATAACCGAAGGGCAGAGAATCGCAGATTTCAAACGCGATTTATTCTCGCCTCCCTTCCTTTCATTACCTCATTTTCAGACAAAAAAATAAAAAAAATAAAAAATGCTGATAGTCGAAGACAGAAATGCCGTGGTGTATTTTTGTTGCACGGTAACAAATGTCTTGGGGGGAGAAAAACAAAAAGAAAAAGAAAGAATAATATCAAAACACGAGAGGAGACGGTCTCACAGAGCAGGAGCACGGGGGAACCTGTAGGTTGCTGTGCCCTGATTTTAACTCCTGAATCTTAAGGTCGGAGCAAAAACTGTGACACCGGAGCAGGACATTGTGCCTTCCAGGGTTTACCCTGTGAGCTGGGACAGAAATCCCCTTTCACTCTCACTTCTTGGAGTGTGATCGGGTTCCTCTGCGGCAGGAGCCGGGTGAGTTGAGCGCGTAATGTGCCTTTTGGGGAAAACCCTGGTGAGCAGAAAACCCGTCTGAGCCCCCCCACAAACCCCTTCGGAGCGCTGGG
Source organism: Pitta sordida (assembly GCA_013390025.1). Taxonomy (NCBI): domain Eukaryota; kingdom Metazoa; phylum Chordata; class Aves; order Passeriformes; family Pittidae; genus Pitta; species Pitta sordida. The sequence continues at coordinate 531,450 of WEKX01021467.1, forward strand.
ATCAGTCATCCTGCTGAGGGTCTTAAACTTTTCCTAAATTATGCTTCAGCTCGCTTTGTAAACAAGCAGGAGAAGCCATCCATTGAGGTTTTTAAAAACACAGCTCCCTCTCTCACTCTTTCCCTCCAGTCTAGACAGAGCTGGAAACCAGGTTTGGAGCTGGACAAGGTTTCTCATCGCTCTGAGCTCAGCTAGTCCGGGCCTAGCACGCGTCTGGCAGCCTGTCCCGCCTGTCCCCCCCACGCTGCCACCCCCTGGAGCCTGACGGGGGTGATGTCACGGTGCCACCTGGGGTGTCCGGGGTGCTGGACCCGCTCTGGGGACAGGGACACCTCCCGCGGCACAGCGGGCATCGCGGCTGTCCCGGCAGCGGAGGGTGGCGAGGGGCGCCTGTCCCGTGCCCACCTTTATTTCAAGCCCCAGGACCTGGGATGTGGGTGCCCCTCGCCCATCGAATCCCGCTCTCTCTCCTTGAGGCGCTTCCCTCAGGTCTTGCCTCCCCAGGATTTAAGGTGTCGTGCCTGAAAGCCTCGCCGGGTTGTTGGGCTCCCCTGCTTCCCTTCCCAGTAAAGCCTACTGGAAACCAGTAGCCGAGTATGAGGACGACGGATGGACGGACGGATGGGGAACCTCCTTCCACGGGCAAATCCCGAGGGAGAGGGAAGCTGGGGCAACGCGGGGCTGTGCCATGGAGCAGCTGCCACCCCCAGCCCCCTCTCTCACAGCCTGTCCCCGGCTCCCCCCGTGTCCCCTCCACCCTCCCAGGCACTGAACGCACGGCTCGGGCTCCGCAGGCCGCTATTCCCCCCCGGCCCGTCACCCCTGGATGCAAAGCTTTGGTTTTAAATGTATTTCCACCCGTACTTAAGACGATGAAAGATCAGGAATTCGCTGTATGCATTTAAACGTTGCCCTTAATAAGCAGAGTGTGCGGAAGCGCACGCCCGGCCTGTTTAAGGAAGACAGACACATAAAACACACTCGAGCCGTGGGTATAAACCTGCTCTCGGGGTCGTCTTGTCGCTCTTGAGGATCAGCGGGGCTGGAAAAGCCGCGGCACGTCCAGCAGCATCTCGAAACGTGCCACTTTCCCTCCCTCCTAAATCAAAGGCATTCGGGGGCACGTTCCCCAGGCCGGGCCGACCAGCGACCCCCCGAAATTGCGACTCTCTGTTTCTCATGGGGAAGTTTCCCGATGGGGGATAATGGCTGGAAAACGCAGCGGAGCAGCGCTTTGCTTCCCCCTGCTCTGCGGACTCGCCGCGCCTCGAGAGCGCGCACTGAAGGAGCCCTGGCCAGTCCCTGCTCCCGAAATTTCTCAGTCAGATGGCCATGACGGTAAGCTTTGCTCGGGTTGGGAGGGGGATTTTATTCCAACCACCCTCTCTTTTTTTAATTTATTTTTCATCTTTTTTTTTACCCTTTTAATAACCTGCCTAGAAACCGCGACGCAGAGCAGACCTTCCACTCCGGAATTCGATAATTCCTTCCCCCTCCTCCGAGTCCGCAGAGGCACAAACAAATGACAATTGGAGGGGTGGAGGGGAGCTGGGTTTTATTTAGCCACCCGCAGCCACTAACCAGCGTTTCTTTCCACGTCTCCCATCAGCTCGGCGGCGGCGCGGACACGACGGGCCCCGGCCCCGCTGCCTCCGGCCCCAAAGGAGCTCGGGGGGAAGGTGCGAGGCTGCCGGGGGCTGGTTTTCACCGAACCCCCGGGGAAGGAGAGAGCGGTGCCAGTCCTGGGTGTCTCCGGGAAGAGCCACAGGAGCCCCGGGGTCCCGGTGCCGAGCCGGGGCCGGGCTGGGCTCGGACCCTCGGTTCCCCTCTGCTCCCGGCCCCAGGAGAAGGCGGAGGGCCTCGCTGGAAACCGCCGCGTCTTATTCCCCCGCCTGCTCCCCTGCCTCCAGAAAACTCCAACCAAAACAAAATAATACCAACAACCCCACCAGTTTTCTCCCCGAGGCGAGGGGCCATCCCCGGGGGCCGGTGAGGCTCCTTCGGGGCCCAGCCCGCTCTCCTCGGGACTCTCCCCCGGAGCAAAGGGATCCGAACCGGCAGCCGAGGAGAAGTGGGACAAGGGGGGGATTAACCAGCCCCCGCCGCCAGCGGGTTTTGGGCAGCGCAGCTCTGCCTCCTCTCCCCGCAGGCAGCCGGGCTCCTTTCCTCCCCCGGTCCCCCCTCGCTTGTCACCCTGTTCTGGGTCCCCTGCGGGCACCCCCGCACTCCTCCAGGACCGGGGGGGCTCGTCTCGGGGTATGTGCCCACCCCACTGCCCCCCTGCCCACTTTCCCGCGGGTCGCGGTGTCCCCCCGCTCCCTCCCGGCAGAGCCCCGGGGGGATGTTTTACCTTCGGGGAAGACGGCTCGCATTTTCAGGTAGCTGGTGGTGAGGCGGATGATGGACGCCTTGTCCAGCTGGGAGGTGATGGCCGAGGGCAGGGGCAGGAGTTTGGCCAGTTCGTAGAATTCTCCATTTTCTTTTTCCCGTCTAGTCTTTGCCGCGTTCTTGGATTTTTCCTTCATCGCGACTACTGCAAGGCGCAGATGTCACTGGCATATTAGACCCGATTCTTTCGAATTGCAGGGGGCATGGATTTCGGCTTCGGAGTTAGTGCTTTCGTTTAAGGAAGGCAGGGAATTCACCCGAATCAAAACAAATAATTATAATAATAGTAATAATAATAATAATAATAATAAAGGGGGACGAAAAAAGGCAAAAAAAAGGGGAGGGAAAAAAAAGGCCAAACGAACCAAACGAACCCGACACCAACAGAAATGGTGCGAGGAGAGGGGAGCGATCTCAGAGCCACAGCCGGGGTAGGAAAGCCGCTCGGAGAAGGCAGTTCTGAAACCAGAGAGACTGAAAGACCCACGAGAAGCTCCGTCCCCAGCCTGCAGCTGGGAATCGGATCTTCTCCTCAACGGGGAGCAAATCACCGGGTTCCCTTCACTGAAGGATTTCTTCTACTCAATCCTTCCCCGTCCAAAGCTAATAATTAAAAAAAATATATATTAAAAATAGAGCGTCCATGCAAGAATTCATTGAGCTAAGCAGGCTGAACCATTTTTAGACATTTTGTCTCTTAAAAAAAAAAAAGGAAAAAGAAAAAAAAAGGAAACAGAACAACAGCTCTGCTCGTCGAACGAAGTGCAAAATGCTGTGGTCCCGGAGCCCGAGATGCCGAGGAGGAGACGACGAGCTCCCCGCTAAACGAAAGTCACGGGCGGTGGGGCGGGAGCTGATGGCTGGAGCGCTCCGAAATCACGAGCTCGCATTTCCCTCGGGCTCTTCCCTCTCGGCGGGCTGGTCCTGCGGCTGGAAGGCGCTTTCCTCGCCCCCGAGGGGCTCCGTGGGCGCCGGGGGGTGCGGAGCCCCGCGGGCTCGGGGGGCTGCGGGGCTGCTCCTGCCGCTCCGGCCGCTGCGCCCAGCTCCAAATGTGGTTCTCATGCGGAGTCAAATTAAAGGATCCGTTTTCCTCGGGACCAGTGCCACTTCAGCGTTGTCTCTTTCCAAACAAGTCCGAGCGCTGGCAAAGGCGAGGGATTGAATTTGGTGGTTTTATTTATTGGGTTGTTTTGGGTTTTTTTTTTCTCCTCCTTTTAAAGAAAAAGAATTTGCAAGCTCAAGAGTCGTTTCTTTCTTTTCTTTTCCCTTTTAATTTTTTTTTTTATTTGTCACATCTAAAGAGCAAAGCGGTGGCTCTTTGGCACAGACTTGCCTTTCAAAGGCAAGGGGAGGGTTTGCTACATTCACCTCCCGCAAGGAGCAGCGATCCTCACCCCACGGCAAGGATCGAAGGTAAAATTCCTCTCCTCTTGGAAATCGCAGCCGCCACGCTCCTCTCCTGAAAGCACCGATATCTCCGCTTTTTTTTTTTTCTCTCCCCTTTTCTTTCCTTCCTTTTTTATTTATTTTTTTTTCCAGGGGCAGAAGGAGCTCTGAAGTGGACCTCTCGGTTAATTCTTTAGCAAAGGGCTGCAGAAAGCCAGCAGAGCCTCAAGAGGGGAGGGGATAATGTATCCGTGACGTGTCCTCCCGCGCAGCGCCCTCCGAGGGACCCAAATACAGAGAGGAGCCAGAAAAGAGCCGCAATTAGCACTT
>WEKX01021467.1:535855-548852 GCA_013390025.1 Pitta sordida
GGCGTGTAGGCGCTGCTCGGGTGTGCACACACCAATGTAGGATCTCGCACCTTTATATTATATATATACATTACACAGACTTCGCATGTACATTACACATGTGCGCACGTATGTGTGTATATATATATATATATATTTATAAGCACATGAGCACATCCACAGGGACACACGCACACACATATTTACACACGGCCTCTCGCACATGCAGAGGGGGAGGAGGCCGAGCCCCGGGGGAGGCGGCGGGCGCTGTCGAGGGGCCGCCCCGCCGCCCTGCCCTGCTCACCAGCCCCAGACGTGACTCGCCGCCGCCCGCCGGTGACCGGGGCTTAACCCCGGAGCTGCCGGAACAGCCCTGGGTGGGAAAGCGAAGCAACTCCCCGAGCGCCCGGAGCTTCTCTCCGACCGGAGGAGCCCCGGCGGCGGCCCCGCACACTTTGGGGAGCTCCCGGGGCTGGAACCCTTTGCGGAGGTTGTCACAAGAGCGATGCCCGGGTCCCACCTCCCTTCCAGAGTCACGTCCAGTGGCGGAATTAAGCCGATCTCGGGCAGGGCTGTTCCCGGCCGGGTTTAACACGGTCCCCACCCGTCGGGAGCCCTGGGCGCTCCCGGGGACACACACCCACCCTGTGTGTCCCCCTCTCCCACTCCACGGGGGACACACACCCACCTCCCGGGGGACATCGGCCCTTGGAGCATCCCTGGGCCTTGCGGGGGGAGCTGGGATGCNTGGACCTCTCGGTTAATTCTTTAGCAAAGGCTGCAGAAAGCCAGCAGAGCCTCAAGAGGGGAGGGGATAATGTATCCGTGACGTGTCCTCCCGCGCAGCGCCCTCCGAGGGACCCAAATACAGAGAGGAGCCAGAAAAGAGCCGCAATTAGCACTTGCGATGGGACGGGAGGCCGGGCACGGGGCGGGGGGGGGAGAGAGGGCGGGGGCCCTTCGCTCCCCACNNNGGGTGGGAAAGCGAAGCAACTCCCCGAGCGCCAGGAGCTTCTCTCCGGCCGGAGGAGCCCCGGCGGCGGCCCCGCACACTTTGCGGAGCTCCCGGGGCTGGAACCTTTTGCGGAGGTTGTCACAAGAGCGATGCCCGGGTCCCACCTCCCCTCCAGAGTCACGTCCAGTGGTGGAATTAAGCCGATCTCGGGCAGGGATGTGCCGGGTTTAACACGGTCCCCACCCGTCGGGAGCCCTGGGCGCTCCCGGGGACACACACCCGCACTGTGTGTCCCCCTCTCCCACTCCACGGGGGACACACACCCACCTCCCGGGGGACATCGGCCCTTGGAGCATCCCTGGGCCTTGCGGGGGGAGCTGGGATGCAGCCGGAGGTTAAAGCAGGGAGGAAAGAAGGAAAGGAGGGAGCAGCAGAGCGTCGGGCAGAGCCCGGCGAGACGCGGCTCCACAACCGCGGGCGCGGGGAAGGCGCCGAAGGGGGGGTTGGGATCCCAAAGCACAATGTACCGGTCCTTAATATTAATCCCCGGGAGAGGCCTGGCCGGCGGGCGAGTGTGTTTACTTAAGCTCGCCCGCCCCTCTGTAATTATCCTATTACAGCAGAAAGAGCCCGGCCCGGCGGTGCCGAGGGAAAGGCCGCGCTCTTTAACCTCCCACCGCCGGGACCTGCGCGACCCCCGGCCCCGCCGTCCCGGCTCTCCCCCGGGGAGAGGCACCTTCTGCCTTCCCTGCTGGAAACGGGGGCCGAGGAGAGGGCGAGCACAGCCCCGACGGGCCCTGCCCCGTGCCAACCCCGTCCCCTCCTGGCTCAGGTACCGGCAGAGCGCCCGTCCCTCGGGCTGACGCGTCTGGGACACGAAGGCTTTTATGGGATGGGGAACGGGCTCCCAGGCTCCCCGTCCCGCTGCCCTGGGTGGGATTTAGGCTGGAGTTGGCTGCCAGGTCAAGGAAAGCCGAGCGAAACCTTGGCACGGGCGAGCCCCAGAGTTTGGGCTCGTTTTTTACCCTCCTGCAATGCCCTTTCTACCCGTTAAATAGGAGCAGCCCCGTGCCCATCTCTCAGGGGTAACCTCTCCCCTGGGCACACTCGGAGCGGGTTTGGCGACGGCTGATGGAGCCGGTGATTAAACCCGCCGCCGTGTTTTTCTTTTTACGAAAGCATTTTCCGACCGGGACTTTTCGCCGAGCAAAACAAACACAAATTAATCTAGGGAAAAAAAAAAAAAAAGAGAGAACCAACAAAAACCCCCAAAACACACCCGTCGAAAAGAAACGTCAGCTTTTCGGGGAAATTCTCAAAATTCGGTGCAACCTCCGCTCGCCGCCGAAACTGGACGCATTAGCAGAGGTAAAAAAATATAAGGGGGGAAATACTATATATATACATATATATATATGTAGAAAATTAGCTGTGTATCAAGGCAGGTCACTACGGGTCCGATAAACAAACTTTGCCATCGCTAATCCCGAGGAGGAAACTCCATGGGACGGTTCGATGTCCTTTAAACAAAATACAGGGACAAACGACTGGGTGGCAAAGGAAAGTGAGAGGGGAGCATGTTCCGTTTCTAACGAATTACGGTGGCTTGGAGAAAGGGCAGGTTGGCGAATGTTTTCGACATAACCCCGACAGAAAAAGAGAAATCACGTTGTTACAAGGGTGGCCCGAAACTATCGAGGGGGATTCGTTGCGTGGAACTCGCTGAGTCCGAGGTGGCTGCAGGGACCCTCGGGCTTCTCTGCGGCCGTTTTAATAAGAAACTCCACGCCAAGGACGAAAATAAATAAGGAGAATAAATGAAACAATTCATTCTTTGAATATTCAGAGAGTGTTTTCACCGCTACGTTATTGCTGGGTGATAAATTTGGAGCGCTATTATTTATCCACAGTCCCCCCCAGCCCGGGATCGAACGGAAAACTCTTCACCGGGTGGGAGATAAAGCGAAAGCGTTTGTTTCCAGGTGAGCTGCATCGCAGAGGAAAATTCCTCCTTTCTTTCCCTCCCCAGGGGGGAAAACAGAGAGGAAAACGAGTCATGAGAATAACCCCCAGCGCCCCTAAACAAACTCTCTCAGCAGCTCCCGGCTTATTTTACGCCCGAAGGAGAAGCTCAAAAAGAGGGGGTTCAAAGCCCTTTTTTTTTTTTTTGGCAATCGTGCCAATTGCATCTTGGGGCACAAACAGGACCGGGGTGTGGAGAGGTGGGTAATTCCACCACCGCTCCTCTCCCGTTTTCTGCCCCGGCCGGGAACTTCCAGGGGGAATTTCCAGGAGCGCTCCCGACGAGGTTTGCAGGAGCCGGAGTGTTTCGGAGGGGACGAAGGGCCCAGGCAGGGGATGCCATTCACCCGTGCCCATAGGAGATGTCCCAGTGCCACACGGCCAACTCTGGGCACCAACATCTCCGTGGCTTTGGCGTTCGCGGAGTTTTCCTGCTTTTTTCGCGGGTAGAAGTGTCGAGGCTCGGGGGGTCTTAACTTTATTCTGATGTGCTCAACTAAAGTATGAACTGTGAGAAATACCACCGGGCTCCACAGGAAAGAAAATATCATCAAATATTTTAACATTTACAGTCTGCAACATCAGCACTGCCGGGAGCTCAAGGACCAGCCGCGCTGATGGTCCCCGGAGGAATCCCTCGTAATTTTTTTTCCCCCCCTGTAACTACTGTTCCCAAGTGTGGATGTACACACACACACGCTCACACACACAAATCCTATAAATGCTAATAAAACAGATTCCGCGGGATTTGTTTAACTTTCCCTGGCACCACAGTCTCATATTGATATTCAATGGGGTTACTGGTGTGCATGAGGATTACTAGTTAAGTGTGGACCGCGGGATCAACCTTCTAGGGTGCCACTTGGACATGTCCTTACAAACAAGGAAGGTAGGAAATGTAAACACTGGCAATACGATTAATTTGCACCGAATACTTGAAAGGGGGGGGAAAAAAAGAAGGGGAAAAAAAAAAAGGAAGTTAAATCTCGGTGCTCGAGTTATTAAACTACGCAGAATCGAGGCCTCCGGTTGCAGGGGATCGTTTTCAGCTTTTTACTGGGAGCTCTATTGCTCCTATTGTCCAACCTTTGCTGGCCACATGGGACCACGGTTGGCAATAGGACAGAAAATTATTTCTACTGGGCATGAACTGGAAATATCCAGCTGGGGCATGGATCCCATTTCTAATCAGAGCGGAGGGAAGGAAATCTCAGCGCTCCTTCTTGTTACCCAGGCAGCATTCTGAGAGTTTGTCAGAAGAAGCTCGAATTAACCATCCAGGAAAAAAAATAAAAAGGCTGTTTAAAAATGAAATAAAGGTTTTTGGTTTTTTTCCCCCCTTTAAACTTGTAATGTTGTTTGTTTGTTATTTTTCTGTCCCTGATGTAGGACAGGGTACGTTGTGTGTGTAACGTCCATGATGTAAAGTGATAATATAGGCATGAAACACAGCAGGAGCTGTCAGAGTTGATGGACTGATCCAAATGGGTGATATTTGCAAAAAATATGTCTAAGTTAAAAACACTGAGTGCTCATGTTTGGCTCGGGTTTTCAATTTCAGTTTTCTAAGGAGAATAAAGTTGTTTTGTCAAGGTCAACTTTGGTTTTTATCCCCCCCCGCCCCTCACTCACCCCCCAGCTGGACCTGGAATTTGACGAATTTTCTAAAAGTATTTTCATAAAACTCAGATAATTGATATTAATTACGGGACCCAAACTTTCATGACCAAACGTTGGCTTCTGCTAATATGAGCTGCAAACTGTATTTCTTTTAGCTACAGTACATGGCTTAAAAGGCAAAAGCTGTCCTTGGGAATAGGAGAGGGAGTGTATCAATCAGAGGGGGGAAGCTTCTAGGCTGGAGAAATTGAAAAAATCTAGGAGGAAAAACACACAGTGGATCATTTTTACTCTATCTGTCCGTAATCCTTTGAACATTATGAAAGTCAATGTGAGTATTTTTATTTACTTTTTCAAAGTTACATTCAGTGACTTGTTTTCTCAGTGGCCCTTGGCTTGTATGAATAGTGTGACTAATCTAGTGGAGGTGAATAATGGATCTGGGAGGAATAGAGGAATTCTGATGCAAAAACATCTCTCTCCTTTTTTTTGGTGGTATTTTATGGTTCTTGGCATTCAATATTTTATATAAGGGCTGTCAGAAGAACTTTGGTAATGTACTTTATGCTGAAGTTTATAAATACTGTAGTCATGATTTGGAAATGACAAATGGAAAATGCTATTTATGCATCATTATGTGATGTTTTACTGTGTTCTAAGCACATTCACAAGCAAATGTATATGCTGTCATTAACTCCTGTGCCTTTGATTTCTAAATGGGTATTTTACCGTGTACAGGCAGGGAAATTTAAGTAGGGAATGATCTGTTCACGTGGGACTGGAACTCGAGGGACAGTGGAGGGAGTGTGACAGGGCCAGGAGCAGGGCAGGGCTGGGGCTGTGCCAGGGCAGGGTTGGGCTGGAGCTGAAGAGAAAGTTCTTCCCCCAGAGGGTGGTCGGGCACTGCCCAGGCTCCCCAGGGAATGGGCACGGAGCTCCTGGAGCCTTTGGACAGGCTGGGATTGCTGGGGAGGCCTGGGCTGGGCTGGGACTGGGGCATGACAAACCCTGGGGTGGGAAGGGAAGGTCTGGCTCCTTGCTGGTGTCATCAGGCTGGTTGGGAATGTCTTGGTACATGGCCATGGGAAAAGTGAGGATTCACCATCTCAGCTCCTGGGGACCTGTTGCTGTGGATTCAGTGGCTCATAAATGGTTTGGGTTGAAAGGGACCTTAAAGATCATCCAGTTCCACCCGCCTGCCATGGGCAGGGACACCTCCCACTATCCCAGGTGGCTCAGAGCTCCCTCCAACCTGTCCTTGCTCTGCCTGAATCAGGTTCTCCAGGCAGCTCAGAGCCTCATTCCATGTGTGGTTCCTTGTTTGAAACGGGCTGCAAATGTCCCAGCCTTCCCCCTTGCAATATCAAGGCTTTGTGAGTGTCTAAGGAGCCCACACGAGCTGAAATCATTGAAGGCAGGAAGCAAGAGGTGTTCCTCACCTCCCATTTCAAAACCATCCTGCACAGGCACACCAGACATTTGCTTGTGCTCATAACTCAACCCTCAACAAACATACACTGGAAGATTTTCTGACTGAATTGGTGCTTCATGTCTGAAAGAGGAGCTACTCTCAGTATAGGAACTTGTTGCTTTTCCTCGTTATTATTTCCAGCTTGACTATAAATTTTCATGCTTTCTTCCTTTCCTCAGGGTTCATAATATTTCCAGGCTTTCTTATGGGAACCTGGGATATGTTTCATCTCATCTGAACGCAGATGACTTAAGTTCAGTCTCCATTAAGATCAGAAAGGTACCCAGAAGATGCTGCCCTCTAAAATGATCTGTTTGACCTTTGGACACTGATCCTGAAATTTGATCCCCAAGACACACCAATACCAAAGAATTAAATACTTCAGCCACTGGATGCCTTTTGGAGATCAAGGCCCGATCCAGAAAGGGATTTGGGAAGAAAGTAGATGTTGAAATCTAAAACGGGAATGCTGAGCGCTTCCACTTAGTTGCTGATAATTCTAGACATACCTGGAGCCAAATTTTCACCATTTCAGCTCCTCAAGGACACATTGAGTCACATCTCAGCCCCTCCTTTCTTCCTGGGCTCAACTTTGCCCTCAGTTTTCTCTGTCTCCTCCCTCCCAGTGGTTTCGGGGGATGAGGAATGAGGGTTTTGGTCACTCCATCACACGTTGTCTCTGCTGCTCTTTCCTCCTCAGGGAAAGGACTCCTCACACTCTTCCCCTGCTCCAGCGTGGGAGACAGTCCTCCATGGACTTCTCCAACATAAGTCCTTCCCATATTCTCCAGAGTGGGTCCCTTCCATGGGGTTCCATCCTTCAGGAACTGCTCCAGTGTGAGTCCCTTCCATGAGGTTCCATCCTTCCAGAACTGTTCCAGTGTGGGTCCCTTCCATGGGGTTCCATCCTTCAGGAACTGTTCTAGAGTGGGTCCCTTCCATGGCGTTCCATCCTTCAGGAATTGTTCTAATGTGAGTCCCTTCCATGGGGTTCCATCCTTCAGGAATTGTTCCAATGTGAGTCCCTTCCATGAGGTTCCATCTTTCAGGAACCACTCCCATGTGAGTCCCTTCCTGAACTGAGTTTCTTTTACAAATTATAACCAATTTTCTGTGGAAAAGACAAAGGTTTGAAGACCTTTCTAAGGATTTTCTGGTGCTTCTTTTAAGCATCTCTTATTTGTGAACAGACGTCACACACAAATGCCTTGGAAGTCTTCGGAAGAGGATGAGGGGCAGGACTCTCTTCTGCCCGGCCAACCAGGCTTGGCTCATGGTTTATTTAGGTTTTCTTGGCAGAACAGCCTAGAAAATATAAATATAAATCTCAGCCCCGTTTATATCTTACTGTTTTTTGAAAAGATGGTGATGAAAGTTTGAACTTCCTCGAAGACAATTGAACTTCCCCCTTTTTGCATCAATTGAGCTCCACTCTGTGGCATGGCAGGAAGATGAGGGAAAATGGTGTTCTGCTTCCATTCTTGGAGCTTAAACAGTGTTTTCTTTTGGTTGTTTTCCTCATAAAATCCCAAAACTAAAGAAAGAGAAAAAAACCACCCAACCCTAAAACTCAAAACCCAACAAGAACTGAATTAAAGAGTTAGAAAAAAATTCCAGTCAGGGAACAAATTACCTATTCCACTGCTCAGATTTTTTATGCGTTCTCCTTGGAAAAGCCCAATCCTGGAGAAATTAATGAATTTGGAAATGGTGCTATGATTCCAATTATTTACAAGGAACTGCAAAACTTGGGTTTATGACTCCAAAGTAATTTTTAAAAAATATTTTCCTATATAACCCCCCCCAACAACCAACCAACCAACCTCAACAATGCAAATCAAATAAAGAAAGCCCCAACCCAAACAAACCAAAAAGAAAAAGAAAAAGAAAACTTTCATGTTGCTATGGAGAAATATATGGAATTATTCCATAATTTCCCGGCCTCACTCGTAAGGATTTTCCAGAAATTCCTGAGATTTTCTGTTCTCCTACAGAGTTCTCCACATAACCAACCTCAGCCAAATAAGATTTTTGGCTTTAAGTGTCCTGAAAGGTGGTTACCACTCAGTAATGGAAAAAAACCCGCCCTCCACCTCTTCTTCCCCCAAACCTGTGCAGAATTTTCTTGTATTTCCAACAAAACCCTTATTTTCAGAGGGAGGAAAACAGCAGACTCCCTCCTTCAGCAGAAACTGGTGCGTATTTTGGTCTCCAAACCCTCCTTTTGCTACTTGAGTTGTTTCAGAAATGCTGTTATTTCTTCATCTCCCACTAAAAGACAAATCCCAAATGTGCTTTTCTCCTCTTTCCTTCTTCTTCTGTGTTTTTTTCCCCCAAGATTTCTCTCCTCCGGGGTTTTTCCAGCCATTAGCATATCTTGGGAAGCTTTCCTGCAGTGGGGATCGGCAGACAAGTGTTTACCCTGAATGGATTGCAAGTGTTGGACAGTGCAAATATTCCAGGTGGGATTGATCACACCGATGTCTCTGACCCTCTGAACATGCAGGGTGGACCAAACAGTTAAAAAAACCCGACCCAGAGAGCTGAAATTGTACGATTCATATGAGATAAATATTCTTGTAACCGCCTACCCGGTGCTTTACTGACCATTAGAGACCCATCTCTGAGGAAGTTCGTGTTCTAAATCCACCAACATTTGGGATTTCAGGCAGGTCAGAGGAACAGGCTTTAAGCTGAGACATATAAAAGCAAAGAGAGGGGAAACAGGGGCACGAAGAAACACGGAGAATATTATTTATGGTGAATGCCTGGGAGGCTCATCCAGAGAACTGAGATGAATTTAGAGGAGAGATAAAGCTGACAGATAAATCTCAGCCGAATCAGAGATGAGAGAAGAGCATGATTGGAGCCATGAAATCGATGTGGTGCTGAGAGCTGCCAGAGGAGGAGAGGAGCTCTGCACAAGTTCAAACCCATTTTCAATAAGAGGCTTTGTCTCTCGGGATTGCTCAGCCAGAAAACAACAACTCCTCCGAGGTTTTGTCTCAACACCAGCGAGAACTCCCGGCTCTGACGCTGCGAACAGGGTTTGTGTGAAGAGGCCAAACTCCTCATGAATCACCACCTTGAGGGTTAACGTGGCTTTCAGGCAGTGGAGGCTTTCTGCAGTGATGTCATGGTTGTAACTCGATATCCTGCTCCGTAATCGCGGAGAGATTTTGGATTCAGGTTATACTGGAACAGTCGCGGGATCACAGAGTGGTTTGGGTTGGAATGGACCTTAAAGCTCGTCTCATTCCAACTCCCATGGGCAGCGACACCTTCCACTAGCCCAGGTTGCCCAGAGCTCCATCAATCTTTGATTCCCTGTGAGGTTTTGTTTAAAAGGTTGAATAATTTCTCAGGTCACACAGATTTTCCCAGTGATGGACTATTGAGTGAAATCAGACCCGATGGTGGAATAACGAGGAGAACTTCAACCTCTGTATTGGGCCACCAGCAAACTGAATAAAGGGAATATTCAGACTGTGTATGAACATCTATTGATAGAGAATATTCAGACTGTTTGTGTACACACATCTATTCATATGCTTAATGTAGGACTTTGGATAACTCGATTTTAACAATGAGGCAAGTAAAGGAAAGAGTCTCAACTCTCAACAACAAATTTCCTTGGTTTTGACAGATTAAATCAAACCCTTAAGGCCATTTTACCATCTTTTTTTTGTTTGTTTTGTTGGTTTTTTTCTGTGCAAGTCTCTGATTTATGTCCTCTTTTTATTGCACAAACCTTTGTCTCAGCACTGTTTGATTTAGTCTACTAATGGCTCTCAGTTGATTTTATTTTAGTAGCTGCAAATTTTTGCACACAAAGCTCGACAAAGCCAGCACAGGGGTACATTAAATTGTGCAATTTAGCTAAAAAAAAAAAAAATCCTGTTACTGAGAGAACAAGATTTGAAGTGTCGATCCAAACCAGCGTTGCATGTAAACAATGGCTCCTTGGTGTTTACTGTATATTATCTGCCTAAATACAAGGATTAATGTTTCCTCTGGTGTAGCAACTGGCTGGAGGTTCTCACTAGTAGCTGTTATTAGTAGCAATGACATATTAATTGAACTTCACTGCTTCCAGGTGTGTGGCACACTCCGGGGTCACCCAGAGCACTCCAGTTTCATGTGTATTCAATTACTGGAGCCTTATGAAGGAATGCAACATGTCATGCATTAAAATGTCAATTACCACTTTTTTATGGGAGGGAGGGTGAAATAAACCCATCAGCTTTTTTTTTTTTTTTTTTCTGGCATCAGTTTTGTCTGCTTGAGAAGCGTGTCCTTGTCTCCTGCCTCAACTGTGCAAGGAGGAGAGACAGAGAAATGTGTTTAGGAACGTGTTATTAAATTACTTGTGTGTGAGGAAGTGGCTTGGAGGGATCGTCTGGTGGTGTTATAGTGTCACATCATAGAATTGTGGAATAGCTTGGGTTGGAAGTGACCTTTAAGGGTCATCAGCCCAATCCCCCTGAAGTGAACAGGGACATCTTCAAGTAGATTTGGTTGCTCAGAGCCCAAACTGAGGTCACACCTGACCTTGAATATTTCCAGGGATGGGACNTAACCTGTGAACTTGTGAATGAAGCAGCAATGGTCTCAGTAGTTTGGTCTGAGATACTCAAGGTCATGGGCACAAAATCTGAAATGTTTTCAGGGTCACAAACCACCTGACACTCTGTCTGGGTCAGCAATAACACCATTGCTAGAACAGATCTCAGATCCAGTTGTGCTTCCTGGGCACCTCCAGTAATTTTTACAACCTAAATGTTCACCCCACAGACACTTGGAAATGTCCTCCTTGAAAGAGAAATATCTTCTTTCATCAAGGTTTTTGTTGTCCTCTTTCCTGCTGCCCCTTCACCTCTGTTATTGCTGTTGGAAAATCACTCAAACCCCAACCTTTTGGATTAGATGGAAAGTGGAAAATTTCAGAGAAAATTTTAGCTAAAGGAGATGGAATGAAAAAAGACCCAAACCCTTGCAATGTTTGTATCATGGAATATTTTCACATCTTTAATTACGTCCCATGAAATTTCAATACTCACGGTCTTCACTGGTGAACTATTTTTATGTTCTCTTTTAAAATTATTTGTTGGCTGTGAGGTTGAGTTTGGGGAGTGAATGATTGCCAAGCCACATGGGCCATGCCTTGGTCAGCTGAATATTTATCAGCAGCATTTTTTTATCTGGTGGCTTATGCCTTTTGTGAGTAAGATTCTTATATAGAACCTCATGAGAGTTAATATAAGTACAAAAAAACCCCAGACATTTATCTTAAAATTTATCCTGAGGAGGTTTTTATTATGTTTCCATAGACATGCCCGACCTTGGAAGCTGCCGAAATTTTGTTGTGGGGTTTGTGTGATATTCCCAAGGAGGTTCCTTGTCTGTCCTACCCAAGGGAGGTGTATCCATGTTGAGTTTAGGAATAATGCAACTTTTCCTAAGGAACGTGATAAATTTCCAGTAACTTGAGGCCTTAAAAATGAACTTGGATGTGTAGATACATTTTGATTCGAAAGCCCCAAGAATTATTTCTTGCTCTTCAAATTTCACACCATGAGGGTCAACACAGTCACGACTCAAGGGTGGCATCCCATGGGCTGGATCCTTCTGTAGATCCAGGGACACCTCTGAGAAAGGGAAAAGAAAATTGCATGGTCCTTTCCATCTTAAAATCCACAAAATGGTCCTGGATCAATGCAGGAAGGTGCTTATATGTTTTCCCAGTCCCCTCTTTTAGCCATAAACACAACTGCTACACACAACACAGAGTTGCCTTGCAGAAGAATGTGTACATGTAAGAAAATTAAAAACATCTTGAGTTTTTAAAGCCATAAAAAAAAAGTTTAAAAATGACCCCTAAACACACTAACACTTTTCGAAGTCCCTGAGTGCCAGAAGTAAATTTATTTTAATGATTTCTTCAAAAGAGTGCAGATGCCTGAAGAATTGGGTAAATATTTCCTGTGGTGAGCAACCTTTTAACGATCGAAGGATAAACACTTATTCACAATATATAAAAATATCTTTACACATACATAGGTTGAAACGCACATCTGAATAGTCATGCAGAGCACACTAAGCTGCACATCATTACTTTAGAAAAGTCTAAATGGCTCTTTCTGATCTCTGTGTTTGGGAAAAAACCCAAACCCCATCAAATTCTGGATCACACAGCACTTCAAAATGGAAGTGCAAAATATGGCCTGTGACCGTGTCTTATTTATAAACATGTGCTTGAAAAAGCCAGAATGTGCACTTTATTTTTAAATTCATGCACAAGGGGACATTGTTTTAGGCAGATATTCAAAGCAGCTGTCTTGAAAGATTAATTCTTGAAATGATGAATAATACAAGATAATTTGAATAGCACCATTGAACGGGAGGCAGCTCTGAGGGAGTCTTTGGCTTTGCACAGTTGTGGGGAATTCTTTGATAAAATTATTTATTGCTGACACAGACGGATGATAAGACACAACACGTTGCCCTGGGGGTAAAAAAAGGCAGATAAAACTCTCTGGAAAATATTTGTAGCCTCTTATTTGAGGTGTTAGGAACAGTGTGGTCAGTGGGACTAGGGAAGTTCTCCTTCCCCTGTACTCAGCGCTGCTCAGACACATCTTGAGTGCTGTGTCCACTCACACAGTCTGGGCTCCCCAGTTTCAGAAGGATGTTGAGCTGCTGGANGTGAACATGTGAACCTGTGTTTGGCTTGTTAAGTTTGGAGCTCAAGTACACAGCGTGTGCCATCCAAAGCACACTGTGATTCCTCATGAGGGGTTCTGCTGGAGCTTCCACCTCGGTACCTTTCCAGGGATGAGACTTAGGCAGCAGTGTGCTCAGGCAGCCAAAAGGGCCAATGGCATCCTGGCCCACATCAGGAATGGAGTGGCCAGTAGGTCAAGAGAGGTTCTCCTTCCACTGTACTGGGC